>JAFIRS010005271.1:0-61361 GCA_018342105.1 Gonioctena quinquepunctata
TATATATTTTATCACAGTTAAGGCAAAGAACACTATAAATTACATTTGATTTTTCATAGATCGTTAGTTCTAGTGTAAAGGCTAGCAATAGTTTTAACATTTTTATTGGCAATGCGTAGTTTATCTAATTTAAACACATTAGTCAGTTTATAAGTTAGTTCTCTTACATACGGTAATGTTTTGTAAATAAATGATTCTACTGGTTGAGGTTGAACAATTGAGTTTATAATTGGAGAATTTAATGTTACAAAGTCAATATTTATATTTGCATTTCCAGGTTCAATAATAGTAACACTGGGTTGACGATCAGTACTGAATAGTAACTCATTAATAAATTTGATTGGATATGAATTTTCTTTAAAATAGTTTTTAATTCATTTAAACATTCCCTTTGAAAACTTGGATGTGATAAACACACTACTCTGTTTTTCATACCTTTCACCAGGTTAGTTTTCATGTTTGGAGCATGATAGGAATGGAAACTTATGAATCTGTTAGAACATATTGATTTCCTATACCATTTTGTGCGAAGAACATTGTCCAACCCTCTACATACTCTCATATATATATATATATATATATATATATATATATATATATATATATATATATATATATATATATATATATATATATATATATATATATATATATATATACAAGCTGATTCTATGTGGGGTTGCAGTCAAGTATGGGGCTGATTAGGAAAACTCTTTGGTATCCGTCAAGCTTTCGGCAATCTTTATTGCCTTCCTCAGGACGACTACAATTGTATGGATTACATTATGAAATTATATATATTATTTGTCTACTTACTAACGTGAGATTGATGTAAAATTAGCACATTAAATCACTAATTCACCACACATATATATATATAATATATATATAGATATATATATATATATATATATATATATATATATAATATATAATTTTTTCCTATATATTTGTTCTATTTTTATTTTTTATTTTTTATTTTTGTCATGAATATTTTGAAATCAAGCATGATCATGAATATATTTTGATGGTTGGATGGAAGGGCAAGCTCGCAATGAAGTTTCATGCGCAGATATTGAATCCTGCCTTTTGTTAGGTTCTATGTACCGAGTATGTAACCTTTCAATAAAAGCATTCATTATTATTATTATTATCCATATTGAGGGGGTTGTATTGACTGTCTAAACTCTATGATCCGCCATTTTGTTTCGGACATCATCTTGGATTCGGATTTTTTTCATGCTGTATTCTACTAGTCAAGCCTTTTCATTTGATATCCATATTGAGGGGGTTGTAAAAAAAATGTAATTCGCCATTTGTGGCGGCGGCCATCTTGGATTTAAAATAATACTGAATACACGTAATTGTATTGTCATCAGAACTGAAGGTGTGTTCCAAATTTCAGATCAATCGGTCAACAGGAAAGGGGTAAAATTTCAATTACTAGATTTGACCCATACAAGACACAAACAAGGCAAACTTAATAAAACCATTTACATTTTTTTCCTATCAAAATGTTTTCTTGAACTTATTTGTAGTTATGGTATACAAATTATCAAATAATCCATCCAAAGCACCTCCATGAATTCAACATTTCGTATTCGTTATTATCACTGAAGCCATGCTAAATAAGTATATCATGAAAAAATTTAGAAAACACATTAATTCTCCCTCTGACAGCTGTTCTGGAGTGTTTACATTTCACCACTATAAATAGAAACTAAAATCATACCCTGCCTGACATCTTTATTTTTAATATACACACATCGGGAAAAATTTACGGATATTTATTTATACGAAATAAATTAGAAATGTTTTACATCGAACATTCAACAAATGTATCAGTGGTAATGATAAAAAATGAATGGATTTCATCTACTCCATGCAGATTTTGCCTAAAAGTACATAAAACATGTTGAAAACGGAAATATTCTCAATTGAATATTGATAGAAAGATTTTCAATTTCAGATTTTTTCTTTTGAGTTAGGGCCTTTTCAGAATATCTATCAGATGTAGTTCAATGTCCAGCGTGGCTTTAGCCGGGAAAGTGGTTGTTTTCTGTTAGACATTCACAAAAAATAACTTCATTTTAATCGTGGATTTTTCAATTTACAGAAAAATATTTCTATCAATATTCAATTGAGAATGTTTCCCTTTTCAACATGAATACCCCACAAGAGGTTATCTTGACGATGGAAGATAGTGACTAAAGTTCATCTTTCAGTCGCAGATGATTCCACATCTGATTTTATGAACATCCTGTTCATATTTTCAACAAATCAATCTATCATACCCCATGACGGGTTTTAATGTCAGAAAACACTAATTTCAAAGTGTCTCTCCAAAAGAAATGATTCTAACTTTTCCCATCTTTGCAAAGTGAGATTGCTTCTTGAAAATGTGTTTCCCATTTCTTCCGGTCTTCCTGATGATCGTAGAAGCGTGAAATAGATTTTCCGTCGACAAAAATGTATTGAAGACCTAGTGAATGCGATGTCTCTCCTGCGTCAATGTTACGAATGATTTCTGGTGAGTTCTCTCTATTGGAAAACATTCTTTTTTGCCTTATTCATCTTTATAAGTTCTTAATTAAGACTGGAATAGAAAATCAAATAACTATCTGAATGAAAATGCAAATTTTCAATTTCAGATTTTTTCTTTTGAGTTAGGGCCTTTTCAGAGTATCTATCAGATGTAGTTCAATGTCCAGCGTGGCTTTAGCCGGGGAAGTAGTTGTTTTCTGTTAGACATTCACAAAAAATAACTTCATTTTAATCGTGGATTTTTCAATTCACAGAAAAATCTTTCTATCAATATTCAATTGAGAATGTTTCCCTTTTCAACATGAATACCTCACAAGAGGCTATCTTGACGATGGAAGATAGTGACTAAAGTTTATCTTTCAGTCGCAGATGATTCCACATCTGATTTCATAAACATCCTGTTTATATTTTCAACGAATCTACATAAAACATATAAAAAACGTGCTGGAAAGTGAACACGATATATACAGAAACTTTGAATGCAAATAAACCGTATTAACTTTTATGTATTTTTGCTCATTAACTGAATTGTTTTTTTTTATGGAACGTCATTCAAATCAGGAGATATGAATCGAGGATCGGTCTTTTTCGAAAGTAGAAATTTGAATCAATCAATTTTGTGTCGTACCACCAATAAAGATTTTGTGTCATACCATCAGTAAAGATTGATTATTGAAATGCCAAAACCGCTATAAAATCTAGGCATTTCTATTTTAATGCATGTTGCTCCAATGAACAACAAATATAAATCTGAATGATTGCTGAAGTGCCGTTAGATAATTTGACTCATGGTACATCCCCCTTTTCTCCTTTGTTTCTCTAGCTATATTTCTGAAATTTGGAACACTGAATATGCTCTCTAGACAGCACTTTTTGACATATTTGGAATAAAAATCCGGTTTTTCCTGGAATTACATCAATTTTCGATTTTCAAATTATATTATTATCCAATGATACCTTATAGTTGATATTTCTTTTGTCAGAACACTCATATAGAGAGCCATGAACTCTCTAAAATTATTCTAAATAATCAAAATACACAATCGCATTTTCGATTAAAATAGTATTGTGGTTCGAAATACGTGCCAAAAAAGTAAAACAAAATGTTTTTTTACTCAAAACTCCATTTTTCCAAATGGTACCATAATGGTACTCTGACAACATTCGAAAGTACCATCGATGGGTATCATTCTATATTAACTCTTTTTGTGAATAACCAATACGATCACAATAATGTAGTTGAAAAGAGTTTAAGTATCCTCTCGGTTCAATAACAATAAATTATAAGGTGGTTCCGGAACACAAATCACATTTTGACGTTTCGATAATCTCTAATGGTCAGTTAGTCACTGAATATAATATTGAATTGATCGGATTGATAATAGAAATGAGTTATTTTACGGAGATCTGGCCAATATTTCATCTAACCGATAGAGCTCCTAAAGCTCGAAGGCTCAAAGCCTGGTTCAAATGGCAATATAATCAAAGGAATAAAAATTAGGTATTCTCTCACAATTCAATATTAAATTTTTATTTTATAATAGATGTTCGAAATGTCCACCACCAACATCCAAACATTCTCGAACTCGTTTCGCGGTAATTCGAAGAATAGCATTGTTCAATTGTTGAGGCGTTATACTTCGAATGGCCTGTCTAACTCGTAATTCTAGGTCATCGCGGGTAGTTGGATATGTTTTTTAAACGATGTTTCTCGAGTGGCCCCAAATAAAAAAAAATCTAAAAGGGTTAAGTCAGGTAATCTTGCAGGTCACCTAACAGGACCATGTAATCCGATCCACATTTCCCCAAATCGGCCACGAAGGTAATCCGTGACTATCCTACTATTGTGCGAAGGTGCACCATTCTGCTGAAAAAACAGTCGATTTTCCAGATTCAGCGGTAAATCTTCCAAATAATCGTCAATTTAATTTTTGATATCTACCACCATTCAAAGGTCCATACAATATTATGGGACCAATTATTCTGCAAATACTCCTAGCCATACATCAAACCCAAAACGTTCTTGGAAATTCCCCTGTCTGAATAAATGCTGATTCTCTTGCGTCCAATATCGAGTATTTTGTTTGTTAAATAAACCAAGATTGGTGAATCTTGACTCATCGGAGAATACAATTGTTTTCAGAAACTCATTATTTGGCTGTACATTATTGCGTAGTACCCACCTGCAATATTCCATCCTTCTTATACTATCGTCTTCGTACAAATGTTGATGTATTTGATATTTATAAGATCGATACTTGTGTTTTTTTTCAAAAATGTTCTGACACTTTCACGGCGGGTATACAATTCGGAAGCGATCTCCCTAAGAGATGCTGTTTTATCGATTTCCATTACCAATATCATTATCAGGCTCTCTTCTGAACTGCTCTTCAAGACGCTCGAAGTAATTTCGAGCTGGACATTGTTGTTCGGGGTATCTTTCCGAATACAGCTGTAGAGCAACAACTGCATTTTGCCGACATTTTCCATAAATTAAGAGCATATCTACTTTTTTGTTTCCGTTATAAACTGGTGGCATTCTTAACTTTTTTCTATTATCAATGCGATCAATTCAATAATGTATTCAGTGACTAACTGACAATTAATTATAGACCTATTAGTGATATTGGATTATTCAACCTAAACTCAATCCTACAGGAAGTAGACTGGGCTTTCGTTGATGACGATAATCTGATGGTAGAGCATCGTTTCGAAAAATTCATTAACATTATTGTATCTGCTACTGAACTTGTATTTCCGGAGAAATCAAAAATAGTCACAAATAGACAAAAAAAAAATAGAATGGTTCACACCTGAATTAAAACACGAAAGGGATACCCTCAACTTCTTGAGGGAACTGTACAGAAGCAATCCCACGCCTTTTCTCAAAGGTCAAATAAAACAACAAAAATATCTATATCACAAAAAATTATAATCGACTAAAAATGCATCACACGATAGATATATCACCGAGTCACGGTGCCCGCAAAAAGCTATGTGGAATATCATCAAAAACAAAAATAAAAACGAGCCAACTCCGTCAGATTGTCCGATCTCCTCTGATGAATTTAACGAATATTTTAGCAATGTTTCCAATGTTATAATAAACGACCTACCAAACACGGACATATCCTTCGAACAGTTTTTTCCGGAACCAGGTCATGATATAAAGACATTCTACTTCAGGCAAGTCAGCTTTATACATGTAAGAAATGTGATCAATAAATTGAAAAAAACCAACAGCAAAGACGCTTATTCCTTAAATCTCAAATTTGTACTAGCAATCAAGGATATCATACTTATTCCTCTAACGAAATTATTAAATAAATGCATTTCTCTAAAAAAGTTTCCCGATGTTCTGAAAATATACAAAGTGGTGCCCATTCATAAAAAAGAATCCCATACAGAGCCTTCAAATTTCAGACCAATTTCGATCATTCCAATTTTTGCCAAATTATTCGAAGTTATCTTAAAAATCCAAATGACATCTCATTTTGAATCAGAAAATCTCTTTTTTCAAGAACAATTTGGGCTCAGAAAAAAACATCCAACCACATCGGCATTTGGCAGATTGACACAAATAGTGAACAAAGGCTTCGAAAACAATGATTTCATTTATGCAAATTATCTGGACTTGACAAAGGCGTTTGATTGCGTTTCACACGATATTTTACTAAAAAAACTTCAATATTATAATTTCCACGAAGAAAGTATCAACCTAACAAAATCCTACCTAGAAAACCGAGTCCAGTTTGTCCTTTTCCAAAATAAAAAATCTTCTCGACTCAATATACAATATGGTGTCCCTCAAGGGTCCGTTTCAGGACCACTGCTTATTCTAGTGTTTATAAACGACTTGCCCTATTCATCGCCTCTATCAAAAGTTTATACTATTTGCTGACGACAGCACGTTCATACATTCAGGAAAAAACTTAAGTACTCTGATTTTCACAGTAGAAACTGAAAAAGAACAAATAGAACGTTGGTTCCAATCAAATAAACTGAAAGTCAATGAATCGAAAACAGAACATATGCTCTTCAGTATGAGAAATACTGGCGAAATTAGATCCACATCCAAGTGTATCAAATTTTTAGGAGTTTACATTGACGAAAAACTGACCTGGCAAGAACACTGTGAATCTCTTTGTAGGAGATTATCGAGCCTTACCTTCTTACTACGGAGTCTTTCGGAAAACGTTAACCTGAGCACTCTAAATACAGCCTTTCACGGCCTCATACAGTCCACCATATCCTATGCTATATTAGTATGGGGACACTTAAGCCAATGCTCTCAAATCTTCAGTATGCAGAGAAGAGCTTTGAGAGTTGTTTCTGGTTTGAAATACGGAGACGACTGTAGGGACAAATTCAAACAACATTAAGTATTAACGTTACCCTGTAGATACATATTACAATGTCTATTATACATAAAAGAAATTTTACATAAATACACAAATTCATGACTACCCTACACGAAATCGTCAAAACATCCAAGCCAATTATTTGAGACTGTCAAAAACACGCGAGGGAATCTCCTATTGGGCACCCAAGCTATACAACGCCCTCCCTGCGGAAGCCAAGGAACTAGAACTCCACAACTTCAAAATAAAACTCAAACATTTTTTACTACAACATGCCTTTTATGATGTCAATGAGTTTTTCAATGGTACTCTTACTTTTCAGAACAACTCAATTATACAAATTTTGACCTAATTACAATGCCTATCAGACTTTTAATGTGCGATTTTATCTCTTTTTCTAAGTTTTACTGTACCTATATTTTATCTTTATTTTTTATTTTTGCAATTGATGTATGTACAACTTCAAATGACTTGTGTAAACACTCTTGTGTCCTAGCACCAATGAAGAATTGATTGATTGATTGAATTACAGATTATCGAATCGTCAAAATGAGATTTGTGTTCCATAGCCACCTTGATAAATTATTGTTATTGAACCGAGAAGATACTCGGAAGTTGTTTTTTTATCCAAATAAGTCAAAAAGTGCCGTCTAGTGAGCATATTCAATGTTTCAAATTTCAGAAACATAGCTAGAGAAACAAAGTAGAAAAGGGGGTGTACCATGAATCTGTGTCACACGGTATAGTATTTCCTACTGCCGTCATGAAACAGATTCAATAATAATAATATTTGTTTCATTTCGAGACAAGTCTTGATTGTCAGACTAGGTACACTTGAAATTGAGTCAGTTAATAAATGGAAAATGAGTACGATAACGGAAAAAAGAACCTGATAAAGAACGACAATAACTATATGAAGGCTCTTGGGGGTATTTTGGTAAGAACATATTCACATTATAAAAAATCCATTAGAATTATATCTTTTGAATGAAGATTTTGAAACATGAAATAGCAAATTGAAAAGTTTCATCATAAATATTAGGTGACTTGGAATATATTCCATATATTACGATTGGGAAAAATGTGGGGTTGTTTTTATAGATAGCAAAAAATTTTTACAATTTTAATTTAGGGCCAAATTTTAAGTATCTATATGAAATAATAGATAATTGCAATTTTCCCTTGATATTTTTTGTTGTTTGAAAAACGCTGGTTTTTTTGAAGTTGAAAAACTTTTAGAGGTAATTTTAAACCTATTCAATCAATAAAATAGCACTTTTTAGGTATGTTCCCAAATGGTAGAGCGAAATTAAAAAACTGGTTTTTACTATGACTTTTGCTGTTGCAATAGTTCATGATGAAACTTCGGTTATTTTTTTTGTAACTTCTTGAAATTTAAGATTTACAATAGACCAATTTTCTCAACAGTAATCGAGTTTCGTGGAAAAAAAAAAGGTGAACAATATGTCTGCCGCATTATAACGTGCCAACTTGAGATTTTCTACTTCAGCTACCTACTTCATTTTTATTATCTCCTCAAAAAAGCTTCTCCTTTTTATTTTCGCCAAATGAATTATGTTTTTAAAAATAAAGTGAAAAACGGAACATTTTTTTTTAGGTAGACTGCTGAGGGCTACAATCCTACACTAATTTGTGAATCAAAGTCAAAATCATTCTTAAGTGATTTAATTTCAATAGTATTAATTGAATGAATATATCACTTACATTTTACATGTCATCCTTCGCGCTACATTCATAACACTGTCCTGGACGACATTTCTTTATGTTTTTAAAAATAAAGTCAAATTTGCCTTGAAGTGAACAATATCTTTTTACGCTCGAATGATAGATTTGTAAATGTCAAAAAAAAAAATTTTTCTTGATTTGTGTGAAAAGGTAAATAGTGAACAGTTTGCGATAATTCTATTTTTCAACTTCACTTACGAAACGAGACAAAATTGAATTAATTTGTATGCGGAGACAACTACAAAAGTAGTGGAGAAGCTGGCGAATCAGAGGCATTCTGACAAGAACGTTTATTATTCTACTGTTTCAAAAGTTCCAAGGAAATTGAAAGAAACTGGTTCTGACGATAATATATACAAAGTTCCTCATGGAAAGATCGATGCCACTGAAGAAAATGCTTCAAGGTTTATGTATACCCCCTCGAAAAAAAAACGATAAGTTATAAAATTATAAAAAAATTCAGTGTTAAGAGCAGTTCTAAAAAAAATAAGCAACTTTTGTCTACAAAATTTTGAAAACACAAAATCAAACATAATTGTAATGTTATTCCGCTTAAACTTCTTAGATAAACGTCGAATAATTTCAGAAAAATGCTGAATTTTTTAATAATTTTTGAACTCATATTTTTTTTGTAATTCGGCAGAAATTAATCCGAACGCTCTTATTTGAACATGTTGGTATTTGTATCATATAATATTAGAATAGAAATATGGGTACCACTCTCACATTAGTCCACTCGACAAGTTGAAAATGGTCTAAAATAGAGATACTGCTCTTAAAGTTATGTGTGATAGCTCATTGGATCCGGAATAACGCCTTGAAAAATGTTCCAGAAACGTGTACTAGCACATGAAAAATTGCAAAAGTTATAAACAATTGAAGATGAAAAAAAAATGGCATTTTATTTTCTGCCAATATTTCATAAACTATCTACATTATTTATAATTTTAATTTAACGCTGAAAATGGGTCTCCGAGCGACATTTTTAGGTTACGCGCGCGGCGTCAACAGCGAGTACGACACATTAATTAATTTATTTAAGGTATTAATTATTTTTTTTTATTTGAAAAAATTATGGTGTATTTGGAACACTATAAATAATCTATTCCCGTTGGAAATTTCACTTAAAGTTGATTCTTCATCAAGTTAAACGACTGTTAACTGACAAAATTTTCTCGAACTTCTGTCTTAAATGTAAATGAAAAAAAATGTTTAAATAATTGTCGTAAAAATTTTCGCTCCGTAGAGCCTTTCTAATATACATACTCAACAAGATCACGCCATAAAAGCTGAAAAAATATTCATACTTTGTTTATAATAATTTTTGTACTTGAACAAAAATAAAAAAAATCAAGTAATGTTGTTGAAATTTTTTTTTTTCTAATCATCATATAATCGTTTTTTTATTAATACAAGATATAAATTGATTTGCAAAAAAAAAAATATTACAAATATTATTTTAAAAAAAAACCAAAAAATTTTTAATTTTTAATTTTTTTTTTTTTTTAAAAAATAGTTGAGCTTTTTTTTTAATCATAATCAACAGTCCTCTATAAAGTAACAAAAAACTATTATTTTTTTATTTTTTCCAATTTTTTATTGTACTTTGGGAATTGGAATTGGGAAAAATTGGGATTTTTTTTTTCTATACTTTGTTATATATGGTTGTTTCTATGAATTTTGGAAGTTTCAGAAAAAAAATCTAACAAAGTTAAAAATTTGTTTATAACAAATTGGTAAGTTAATAAACAATGGAATTGTTGATAAAAAAAAATGTTTTGTTACTTTTTAGAGGACTGTCAATTATGATTTTTTGAAAAAAAATAATTTCTCAACTAATTATTTAAACGATAGAAATATAAAAAAAACGATTATAAACAATTAAAAATTGTTATTAGGGATTTTTTTTTTCAAAAATCATAATATTTGTGATATAATGAAGTTGTGAAATAAAATTTTGAAAAATATTAAATAATAATTTGTTCATAAAAAATTTATAAAAAATGGCGGGATTTTTTTTTTTTTGAAAATTTTTAAAAAAAAAATTATAAACAAAGTATGAATATTTATTTGACTTTTATGGCGTGATCTTGTTGAGTATGTATATAAGAAAGGCTCTACGAAGTGAAAAATTCTTACGACAATTATGTAAACATTTTTTTTATTTACAATTAAGACAGAAGTTCGAGAAAATTTTGTTAGTTAACAATCGTTTAACTTGTTGAAGAATCAACTTTCAGTGAAATTTCCAACGGGAATAGATTATTTATAGTGTTCCAAATACACCATAATTTTTTCAAATTGAAAAAAAATATTTAATACCTTAAATAAATTAATTAATGTGTCGTACTCGCTTTTGACGCCGAGCGCAACCTAAAAAGTCGCTCGGAGACCCATTTTCAGCGTTAAATTAAAATAATAAATAACGGAGATAGAGTTCCGGGAGCTGGGAGTTTTTTATTTCCCCCTCTTTCAGAATCTTTTTTTGAAATTTCTTAAATATTAATAGTTTATGAAATAATGGCAAAAAACGAAATGCCATTTTTTTCTTCTTCAATTGTTTATAACTTTTGCAATTTTTCATGTGCTAATACACGCTTTTGGCACATTTTTCTAGGCGTTATTCCGGATCCAATGAGCTATCACACATAATTTTAAGAGCAGTATCTCTATTTTAGATCATTTTCAACTTGTCGAGTAGACTACATCTTTCAAATAATGGAAAACCTCACACAATGCCTAAAATCCAATTTCAATAGATTAATATTCAGAGTAACGACAGTTATTTCTGCTACCCATAAGATGCTGCCTTGCGGATACAATACAACTTGGTCGAACCATTCACGTAACTCGCCACATGATCAATGGGCAGAGTTGCCACTTTTCACTGTGTACTTCCTTCACAGTTCATGCGAACAATGGACCTTTTTATGCACTATGTGAAAACACTGTAATTAGAAAGTATATGTGCTAATATCACTTGGGATTTTTTATTTTATTTTTCTGATGGGTAGTTTTTCCATAATCCGGAAAATAGTGGTTTCGTGACGTCACGTTCACTAAAAGTTGATTTGGCATCGTTGTATGAGTTGCGAATCATGGAATTGTGACGTAATGACATTTGTTATTTAATACTTTGATAGGTTCGTTCGTTTGCTTCACGGAATAGAATATTATCAATCGTTTTTCTCTCTTCAGCTCTTTTTCTTGCATATATCTGATACGGCTGATACGAGACACGAGATATGCAGAGAACTGCTGCAAATGAACAAGCTCGCCATGAATGTTTGGTATTGAAAAATTTCGGAAATTATTTTCTAATTTTAATAACTATGAAAATGTCTAAAAAGTGCTATGTGCACGGTTGTCTGAACACCAGTGAAAGTGAATCAAACTTTTGTAAAAAGCGGAAATATATGCTTTTGTGCAGAACATTTGCAGGTGAGTACATCAAGGAACGATCTTTAATTTCACTCAATGCAAGTTTGCAAAATCATCGATCTGTACTGTATTTTATATCCGGTCCTACAAACATATTATTCTTTGGTTCCAGCTGAAAGAAGATACTACGAATTAGGAATACGCTAGAACAAGGGGATCCAAATTTATGTTGAAGCAAGATGTCTGTCCACATATCGACCTGAAATGACATTGGTCTGACAATGTTTCATCATAAGTATATGACCTACCAACGATGAAGAGACCTAAACCAAATGAAAACATCACTCCTTCAGCTAGTAAAACTGTGTTGAGTGACATTACATCCATGGGAAATATTTACTCAAGAGTTTCGAATAGTTCTTCTCCTAGCAGTAGCCAAGCTAGTACATTATCCGATTCACCAAAATAACACCACCAAAAAAAATTCTGAGTATATTCCTAGTCAGTCTTCATCCGATCCTGATTGTGAAAATATCGAAGGACAGCAGAGCCAGCGCCTATCTATTGCATATTATTTGGGGCTCCCTGAAAATGTTTACCACATTGTGAAATACATTACCAAAATTGAGTAAATTAAATACATGGATGTTCTGATAAGTTTAAAAAAGATACGGGTTGGGATGTATACTCTCGATTGGCTGATGACTGATATGAGTAAATCAAGTGTTCACAAGATTTTCACAAAAGCTGTGCCTATGATGGCAAATTTTTTATTTATAAGAGCTTATATATTGGCCTGACATATCTGAAATTGAAAGAAATTTGCCGATCCCTTTCAGAGCTCGCTATAAGAAAGTTAATTCAATGATTGCCTGGAAATTGAAAAACCCTCTGATCCTGTTCGTCTGTCCATGACTTGGTCAGAATAGAAGAAATGCAATACTGTAAAAAATTTAATATCTGCTACTCCAAATGGCACAATACAATTTATTTCAGGAGCATACGTTGGACGAATTCTTCAACAACTTTGTCGATAAGAATAATTTCTTCTATTTTGATTGATTGAAATTCAAAAATACTTTGAATAACTAGAATGTGCAGTATTATGTCAAAGTTTTCTAAGGTTTGTTGTCACATTCTCTTCATGAATGCCAATATCTTCAGATTTTTTTTTCTGTAGCTTTGTAACCATAGGCAAAATTTTTACCATAGAAAATGTAAGCCTGTAATTGTAAAAAATAGATTAGTATCCCTCAACAAAGAATTGGTGTGAAATAAGTAAATAATTTTGCAAAAAATTTACGAAATTTGTATGAACATACTTCAAGTCTATTCATTCTAAATTATTAATTATATTTTCAGTAGTTCAAACTTGATAAATATTTGACTCATCACATGAAGGAAACACTAACAGGTACCGAATAAGAATTTATTTATATTATAATACAAACAGACAAAGCCTACATATATATTCACAGTATAATACATTTATGATTGATTATATCTAAACAATCACGAACGTTTCATCTAAGAACCAAAGTTCTTAGTTAAAAGTTGGGCAACTTCCTAGTCATGGTTCTTAGTTCTTGTACTAGGGGTTCCATAAACGCGCTCATTGATTTGCTAGTGTTGAATCCTTAGTTATTAGTTCACTCAGTTCTTGGGAACGTTGCATAACCAAAGCATTTCATAATCCACCCTTGGCAAATTTTCCGAACCCGCTTTTACGAAGCCTTGTTTCATTATAAACACACCAAATCGTTTATGATATTGAGAAATTAATAAGTTGATAAAAATAAACAATAAACATCAACCTCAAATGTCAATATGATTTTAATGGGAACTGTCTTTAATATTTGCGGTGTTGCCAATGGTAGCTCTTCATCAAAAGGAAGGCCCGTTCAGAAACTTTGAATGTTTTAAATGAAGAAAACCGTTGTTGAAATGGGTTTTTTTGTTGATGAGTCTAGCAATAAACAGTGTTCAATTATATATTAATGGTGTATATCAAGCAGTGAGCTATATTTTTGACAAGAACAGTAATGCGTGTTTCTGAACGTGGATTATGGAGGGGGTAGTTTTCGAAATTAAAAATATATGATGGCATTCTAAGTCAATTGGACGTTTCATATGAAATATAATCGACCTATATAAGTTTTGGAATTTTTTTTTCGTAAATGTAAAGGTCCATTGTAGATACTATAAGTAGTCACCGACTTACTAATATTACATGTGTTACTGTAAAAGCCCGTACATTGGTTAATCTCAGGTTTGACCAGTAAATTTTAGTTTTCACCGACAGAGTTGGTTAATGTGAGGATTCATAAAGGAGAAAGAGTTTTTCGGGCTTTTACCATTAGATTTTATGTAGACGACATCTTATGTTGCTTTGTAGGAACTGATAGACAATTAAACAAATATCCAATTGAAAAGTCTGGCAAATCTAGAGTACATAACATAACATATTGTACTTTTCCAAGTTTTTACATAGGACAAACAGGTAGAACTTTCAAGCAACGCATATCCGAGCATAGAAACACTTTTACTAAGGGCAAATCTAATTCAACTTTTGCTAACCATCTCCTGGCTGAAAACCATTGCTTTACTAATGACTTTGAACCTATGCAGAATACTTATTGAATGGCCAGATTAATTTGAATAATTCGCCACTTTTAAATCTGTTTACGAGAAATTGAATAATCTTTCGTCCGAAAATCACTTAATCAACTAAGATCCAACTGACTACCTGCTTCTATTATTTATATCAAACCCCAGTAACTGTAATTTAGTAATTATGTATTTTCATCAGTATGAGTTTGTTTCTGCTATAAATCCGTGTTAGATAGAACGTTTGCTGGTTTGTTATAAATAAGCATAGCGATAATAAAGTCGCTGGCCCTTTCATACTCCCTTTAGCCGGGGAAGTAGTTGTTTTCTGTTAGATATTCATAAAAAAATTACTTCATTCTTATCGAGGATTTTTCAATTCACCGAAAAATATTTCTATTTAATATTCAATTGGGAATGTTTTAACATGAATCCGGAAATTTGAAAACGTTTACTCTCCTATAATGGATTAAAAACTCACTGAGGATCAATTAAAACTACCCATTTCGTTTGATTCGAATGCAATAGACCAACCATTGAGTAAATCCTCAATTTTCTGCATTTACTCATGATTTATTCTAATTACTCTGAATCGAATAGCTTAAATACCATCACTCT
The DNA here is from genome assembly GCA_018342105.1 of Gonioctena quinquepunctata. Classification (NCBI taxonomy): domain Eukaryota; kingdom Metazoa; phylum Arthropoda; class Insecta; order Coleoptera; family Chrysomelidae; genus Gonioctena; species Gonioctena quinquepunctata. Next base: position 15,258 of record JAFIRS010005271.1, read on the forward strand.
CAAACCCCTACCGTTTCAACCCTCATGAACACCGTATGTAATAAGAGAACCCCATTTCATTTCATATGCATATATTCGAATGGAGGAGATATCTCTTGATAATCTGAGTGGCTGATAACTTTTCGATTACTTTCTGTATGAGCATAACCGGATTCCTCCATAATATAACCAAGGAAATGCTAACACGGAATCTAGATTTGAATAATTGCAAATGAAACTGTCTATATTACATTACGTAAGAGTATTATAACGCAGTTTGTTCACAATCCTCTTTGAACCCGAAGAGAATCTCATTTGAGGGTGGAATCATTGTGGAATGCAAATTATCTTTGATGAATGGATTTAAAAAAAGGGAAGGCAAGGGGTCGTCAGAAAAAAAATGTACAAATGAAAATGTAACACTTTAAGAAGAAACATGAGCAAAATAGTGTCCATTCGGTTTGATTGATCTTAAAAATTCCATAAATATATTAAAAAGTTGAGAAGTTAGATAAAAAATACAACAACTCTGAAAATATAAAAGTCTACGCATCCATTGATCAAAAAGACACTGGGCTTTAAACGGTACCTATAGGCCACTCAGTGGGGACAAATTTAACATTTTCAAACTCCATAGTAGAATAAAGTACTTACTGAATCAAAACCATGAAATTTTGCAACACAATTGGATGTCGCCAACATTGTTGAAATTGCAGGAAAAAATAATACTTTGACGCAAATTTTATATAACTTTTATTTCAATATTCAGAATTCAAAGCTCATTTGGAGTCAATTCCTGCTCCTGCAGAGTAATTGATTATTTTTAATTAACATTATTTCTTGTTATTTGGCTACCAAAATATCAACGAACTTGTGAAATTATTGGGCATCCGCTGAAATTGTTAACTGTACAAATTTGCAAGTCTCTCCGATAACGGCATAATGATTTTTTTATAATTATGAACACTTGTAAATTATTCTTTTCAGTACTTTTGCACGAGGTCGGTGAGAAAACCATAACAAATGGAACAAAATGGACCTCACTTTCAGATCCTAACTTTTTGGATTTTTGTTTTCATATAATTGTGGTTGAAACAGCTCATTGAAATTGCAAATAGCAACGTAGTAATTACGATTAGCTTAACCATATACACTGCTCTCGTAAAGTACTGAATAAAGTCATTTTTAGCCAAACTATCCATTTCTGAGGAATCTCCTGAAACAACAATCTCAATTTGACACATTTATAACGGAAAATTAAATATACAGGGTGATCCACGTTTGGCTAATGACATCAGCGACAACTTTTTTAAATGGAACTATTCTATATTATTGAATTTTTGGAATATCCATGGAAAGCTGATTTCTAAAATATATCACACATAGGGTTCGTATCTCAGATCAATAAATTATTGATCTGAGGTTTGTATACAGTACGTCCGTTGAATTCAGTGCTCTCGTGAAGTAGTGGATAAATTAGTAAAAAATTAAAGGAATAATTTTTGGAATAAACGCTTGAAGCCGTCAAATTTTATTTTTATTTGGGCATTCTTTCAAATTTAATCAATACATACAGAATGATTCGGTATTTTTTTAATGGCAACTCATTTTTCATTACGGAATGTGAAAAGGTGATTATGAGTATGGGTGAAATGAAAATAAAATAAGAAAAACTATTTTGAAATATGAAAATACTAAATTTAATGGCAATGATAGCTTCAAACAACGATCAAATTAAATGTTCAAATTGTACACCGTTTGCTATCTGATTATTTCCATTACCCTACCGTAGCCATATGAACAGAATTTTATTTTTATTGCTAAATAGTTTTTGTGAAGTTATTTCTACAAAGAATAACATATCTTATCCTTTGTCGATACATTATTGAGTAGTAACTTCGTTATTTCATGAAAAATGATGAAATTAAATGAACGAGAAAGAATTGAAATTATTTTCATGATAGGATTTGGAGACAGAATGCGCACCCAAAAAGAAGTAGTTGAATTGTTTAATGCAACTCATCCTGATCGGCAACCTATCAACCAAAGCATGGTAAGCAAAGTTGAGACAACATACCGAGAATTTGGGCATGACCGTAATCTTCCTAAATCTGGTCAACCCTCACCATCAGAAGACGATCATCTTCATGTTGTGTTGGCAGTGCATGAAAATCATCACTCAACACTCAACCAAGTGGCTTCTGATTTCAATATGGCAGCGTCTACAGTCCACAAAATTCTGAAAAAAGCAAAACGCCATCCTTATAAGGTATGCCTCATCCATAAGCTGAATGAAGACGACTTTGATCGGTGAAATCAATTCTGTGGAACAACAACAACAAATGATAATAATTTTGTAAAAAAATATATTTTTTCTGACGAGGCTACGTTTGTTTTGAACGGCCAAGTCAATGGACGAAATTGCCGTTATTGGGCTACCGAAAATCCCCGATGAATGATGGAGTATCATACTCAAAATCCACAGAGAGTGAATGTATGGTGTGGCATAATCGACGGAAGAATTCTGGGTCCCTATTTCTTCGACGTGAACCTGACTGATGCAATATATTTAGATTTTCTTCGATTCGACCTTATTCCTGCACTAATAGCTTTGTATCCAGATCTAGAGGAACCTGATCTTCCGAGAATATGTTTAGTAAAGAGTTCAGCTCATTTTGATGAATTGACATTTTATTGAATTCATCAATTCGACATAAATACTTTGTTGAATGAATATTTTTGTTAAAGCAATCAGAAAATTCTGTAGATCTGATTATTCGACTGAACAAAATAATAACATGGTTGAAACAACATTTCGGCTTAAACAAGTTATGAATTGAGTTGGTAGAATAAGATATTTGGTTCATGCAAATTAGTTTCAGTATATTGAAACTTTAAATTTGATTATTTTACTCATTTTGAGATTATATTTTGTCGTGCATATTCACTGTTATTTGTTTGATTCAAATAAATTTTATTTGATTAAACATTTTTTTTTCTGTGTGATTTTGAATAATTGAATGTGACAATGTTTTCCAAAAGAAACCTCAAAATCGGAGATGTTGAGGTAGATTCAAGTATTTAGGATTTTTTTGAATCTTTATGAATCTTTCTATTTAACATGTTGTTAATCAGCGTTCTAATTGAATATATATTTTAGTTTCGATGGCATATAAAATCCTTCTTGATTTTTAAGTGCTCCTTGGCGAACCCTTTCGAAGTTCCTCCGAAGAAACTCAACGATTTTTACATCAAGAAGTTCCTTCGAAGAAACTCAACTTATAATTCCCTTGAAATCCTGAATTCCAATACCATTTTTCACTACCGAAAGTCTCCTTCATTTTATGTTGTACCTCATAATATGGGATCACTCCGAAGAGAAAAATATTCAGAGTGCATACATGTGTGGATCCAGATTTTCCTAGAAATGGCTTTTATCGAATAACATCATCCAGCTCTCTCGGAAAGATTACATAACCAAGTTTGGTTTCAAATAGACTTCTTAACATAGAATATACTGGATATGTGCGGAAAATTCCGGGAAATCCATTCATAATAATATTCCTAGAAGTTTCCTCCAATCTCCTGTACCATTCATAATACGATATATGTCTTTATAGCTACGCTTGTGTTGATAGGAATTTCTAGCAATGTCGATAAAACTTCACATGATTTCCATTTTTCGAGCACTGGAAACTGTGATGACAATTGTTGAAACTGTATCGCTTCCGAATAAGCCACTGGATCGAAACTGCAATTGTTAAACATTTCATTTATATGCGATATACTGGAAACCTGCATACAGGTCGAGAATCCTTCCATATCAATTCATTTTCAATTTAATTTATAGTCTGCCGGTCATACATTTTAGAAAATTATGCCACAGAATAAAAAATTATAAAATTTTAAAATTTATATAATAATATATATATATATATATATATATATATATATATATATATTCTTACGTTTAGAAGTACGTTAAATATTTAAAGAGTTGAAATAAGAATTATAATTAAAAAAAAAACCCATAAATAAAAAAATTTCGTATTTAGTAATCTATGCTATGTCATTTTGCAGTTTTTCTGAAGATTCTACCGTTTTTCTGAAACATTATATAATATTAATCGATACCTATGTTTGAAATAAACATGTTTTCAACATCACAAGCAATAGGCATAATTTTAAAAATTATAGAAACCAAATTTTACTAATATAATTTTGAGCACAAGCAGATAACAAAATGTTAAAAGTTCAAACATTCTGTATATGAAATTGGATCTGAACACAATATCCAATGAGATGCCAGAAAGATCTCGATGCAAAATTAGGAATTTCGAAAATATGAAAAGCAGAAACGTCAAAAGAATGATTTGTACATATAAAGTATGTACGGTAGTTAGAAATGTTACGTAAATAAAAACTGTCAAAAAGGTGAAAATAATGAAAAAGGTGCGTGAAAATCGAAAATTTGAGAAGGAAACAAAGGATGTTGGTATTAAGGGAGAGAAATCAACAAGCAAACCGAGAGAGAACAGAAAAATAATTTGGAGAGAACCGAATGGAAAAAATTTAAATTTTAAAAAATTAATCAATATGTATTAGAAAAACAGTTATTGAGCAATACAATATGGGAAATACTATAAAGAACAATAGCAGAAAAAAGATCTCAGGTGCAGAGTTAATCGTAGCTTTTTTCATTGGAGATTTACCAGTACGAGGCGAAGTCACAGTCGACAAAGGGGCTGCAGTTTCCAAGAACGGGAGAAATCCGAAACACTGAACATCCTCGTTACAAGAAGTCACAGGTATTTTTTTGAAACCATAAAAAGTTACTGCAGTGCAATTAAATTAAAACTTGTGAAGAACCCTTTTGATAGAACTTTTCATGAATTATATATTGACCACATAACCTATGAAACTAGGTTAAATTACACTTTTAGTATCACATAACTGCACATTTCCTGTATATATTTGCTATGAAGCACTAATTAGGTTATTTATCGCAGAATAGGTAGTAGTAAGTTTTTCTTGAATAAAGGAAATATTATTTTGATGAATTTCTGCTTTATTTTCAATGATTGAGCAATAAAAGTTGCCATTTTTTGGAATTGTCTTCGAAAACGACCAGAGGGCTCCACAGTAGAACCGACATCTGAGATTCCATAGGCGTACCGATTGAGTTAGCTGAGCTGAAGGAAATAAGGTAAAAGAGTAGAAAAGAAGGTAAAATGCATAGCCGGATATTTTAAATATTTATATGGGTATTCATTTGTCAATATATATTAAATTAAATTCAAAGGGAAACTAGTTTGAAGATTTTGAAAATAGTAAAAGAATTAGTAAAAAACGAAAATATTAGTAAAACAAAAAAATTTATATATAATGTTGAAATAAAAACGAACGGCAATCAACGCATCATAACAATATATATATATATATATATATTTTGTGTAATATATATATATATATATATATATATATATATATATTATGTTTATTTTCTTGACCATAAATGTTTATTTATTTTCTCCAGTTTCTCAGAATAAGGTCATTATCAGTCAAAAGCTTTATTTAAAACGACGTTTCTACGTTTGTATTTGTCATCTTCAGGTTAAAACTAAAAAAATTCAGGACATTCAAAATAACAACATATAGTGTGCATAATTGCGATTATTGATACGAGTATTAATAAATGATTGGCATAAGAACTGTATTTGTTAAAAACTTTTTACTTACGAAATAATCAGACGTTTTATTCATATATGATCATTATCTTGCTGTTCGTTCGAATAGATGTGAAATATTTGATATTGTGGTGTGGTAAAAGTTGGTTTTTATTTTCCTTTTTTCCCCTTTGGCTTTTATCAGATTTCAAAAAAGGTGATTGTATATTTGGCTGAGGTTTTTGATCTCATTCCCATTGTTGATGCTTTTTCTGTCTTTTCTTATGTGTACCATTTCGAGGAATGTTCTTACTTTTGGGTTCTTTTCTTTAGCTTGAATTCTACATAAAGCTGGTACGTCTGTTTTTGAATATTTGTGGGCTTGCATTCTTTTTTGTAAATATTGCTTGGTTTGACCTATAAACGTACTTGACAGTCTTTGCATGGTATTCGTATATTGTGTGGGTTTGTTTATTTAGGTATTTAGGTTTCAATTTTAATATATAATGTTATTTGTGTTTTTAATCCATGTGATATGGTTATGTTGTATTTTTCATAGATTTTTGATTTTGTTTGATAATTTTTTTGTATATGGTGGAGATATGTACGTTGTTGTAGTCTTTATTTTATTGTTATTATTATAAATTGCGTGAATTTGTTTTTTTATGACTTTTTTCAACATTAAAGTAGAGTTTTCCGAACTTTTGCTACATCCTTGAAAATATATGAGATATCATTCGAAAATCACATCAAAATAGCAAGCAAAAGACATTCACTTCTACTAATCGGTGAAACAATTAACAAATAATAATTATTTAAATTATTCTAAGCATGTTTTTATGACTTTTTGTTAATATCGATCTCCAAACTTTCTAAAAGTCGAGTTTACAAGTTTTCCTTCATATATATATAATATTTCAAACTATGTGGCCCATTGAATAATAAATGATTACTATTAAACACTTGCATTGGTTGTTATACAAATTTAAAGCAGATTTGCCTGAGCAAAAAATTTTATGTGGTACTTTCGACTACTGCACAAAAATTTTTCTTGCACACATCACACCACTGTTCTTTTTTATAGATCCTATCATATATACCCCAAACCCGATAAAGTATAATCTGTAGTGGTTAACGGTAATTTATGCTATAAGCTGTCACCGAAGTTGTCGACTGGTTTTTACGTGTGAATAGTTTTCACTCAATTTGGTCTACTATATACTTCATACGGGGAGTCATATTTATTTCTCTTTTCGGATTTCTTATAATTCAACATTATATATGTAGATTTTGAACAACCCTATATTTGAGTGAAATGACTTTATTCAATTGAGAAGATATACTCTACGTTTTTTCTCTCAATTAATAAAAAATATTCTAAGTAAAAGAATGAGCGTAACTATCGTAAAAAAAAATAATTGAAAATAGCCTTGACCAGGATGTGGGGTGGCGACCCTAGCACGTTGTCTTTATTCATACATAATAATGTATAAAATATATATTTAATAAGGAAAAAAATGAGGAAAGGTCGATTCAAGTCGGGATCTTGTAATATAAACTGTTTAATCGAAGGAAATTTATTATAACAAACAAAAAATTTCGTTTAATGGATAAATTCAAAAGTGTTGGTTTCTTCAGGAGTTGAGGTTTTCATTTAATGAAGTTAATGCATTTGAGTGAAATAAATTAAATTATTCCATCCAAAACAATATTTTTTGTGCGAAACATATAATACTCAAACCAATTAAACGAGTATTTATATTCTCAGTACTGAATCCAAATATGTTTATCTGTGATATCGAGAGTAAAATATCGAATATGCGATCAAACTCAACCGTTCGCACAGAAACACTATGCAAAACGAACAATATACTGTGCCCCAACGCAAAACGGAATTTAAGACATCGGAACCGTCTTTTGAATCACCTGAGAGTTTAATTACATTTCTGAAATTGAATTCGGTAGCGTGAATGGGGTTCAACGAAATTGTTTCATTTGATTAGTGAATATGTCGTCAGTGGTGCTCCCTTATTAAGACTTGGCGCTTTATTTCAATTCAATCTGGATATTCCCCAGATTCTCGAATATTCGATTATGAACTGAATTCGATTCCGTATGCAGATTCGGTTCTTTCTAATATAATTCGTTGAGAATTGGGAATTGATGCACATGATTCAATGGAAATAGACAGAAGGAAAAACACTTTATTGCCTGATGAGGGAACTATTTAGGAGGAATTGCTTTTTATGGAGGGTACATGGATTTGAGGAAAATTATTGGTTTTTACTCCTATATTTCATATAGGGAAATACAGAAATATTTCGAAATAAAAAACAGATCGCGCGGCCAGTCGGCAAAGAAGATTTCAGTGTATTTATTGATTGTGAAATTGCCATCCCATAAATCAAGCTATACGTCATATTTTACAAGGGGCGAATGCCAGTTCGAATGGACCGTTACGGAGACATAAAATATTCGCGCTGAACTCACTTCCCGAATAAGATCAATATCGATTGGGGACCTTTAGCAATTCCGTTAACTTCTGGGTTCAATTTAACAAACCTTATTCCTAATACGACGTGTCCCACTAATTTGACTTTCCAGTTTCTTTAGTAGAGGAATCAACCGTTATATCTGAAACATACAGACCAAGCTCGTACAGATATTCACTGCTCATTCTAGGAAAATCAGTAGTTCACCATAGGAATTCTCGGAAAAACTAATATTATAAAATGTTTAAGCAAAACCTCACCGTTGAAAAATAACAATTTTTTCACAATGCAAATTTACAAAATATTGCAATTTGGGTGATGAGCATAAAGTAATAATGATAATAATAATAATAATAAATATCTTTATAACCAATTAATAAAGGATAAGATTACATTTTATTTATATAGTTAGGGCGAGATTCAGTTTGTATGTAATAATAAATATAGTACAATATGAAATATATATTAGCATTTAACATACATCTGCTCTTCCATCTAACCCCAAAAAGAAGTCAAAGACAGCAAATACAACATATGATGACTATGACGAATTCTTTGGATTCCTTGAAGATTCTGCTGAACTGAATAAGGCAATTATCATTGGAGACTTCAACATCAGTGAATTACATGACTACTATGATATTGGAAGCCTAACGAACCTAACCTGTCGCTTTAACAACTTTTTGGGTTTTTGCGATTCAGCACAACGCAATTATGTGAGAAACAACAATAACAGGTTACTGGATTTGGTTATCTGTCCAGCTGAAACAAGGTGTGTAGTGCAACATAATGATGACCCAATAGTTCCTATTGATCTCCATCATCCAGGACTCACAGTGCAACTATCTATTAGTACTGGTAATGTAAAAAATTTTGTTTCGTCTGTTAAAAGGTTTGATTTGAAAAGAATTGACGAAGCTAAGTTCTCTCATCTACTCAGTGAACTGAACTGGTCTCACGCTTTACTTCACCTTGATAGTGTTGATTCTATGTGCACAAAACTTAATGACTCTTTGCACAACATTATGTCCAAATGTGCTCCTCTGCTCAAATGTAGATCACGTAGGTTCCCTGCGTGGTTTGGCAAATGTACTATAAATAAAATCAAATCAAAAAATCATTATCTGAAAATGTACAAAAAAACCAAATACCTTTCTTATTTACAGCGAGTCAAAAACGTCAGAAAATTGATCAAATTGAGTATAGCAACTGACTATAAGTTATACATCGAGAGATCTGAAGAAATGCTCAAACATAACCCTCGTGGGTTTTGGAACTATATCAACTCAAAGAAAAACAAATCTCGCATCCCAGGAGAAATGATTCATAACAATAACATACTTTCTTCACCTCTCTCAATAGTCAACGGTTTTGCAGCGAACTTTAGTAGTGTGTATAGCCAAGATGATGGTAATAACGTAGACTTAAGCGACAACCTATCTGATCTGGCAATGATGCCAAGTCACCATTTCTTGAACCTTTCAACCATCACCAAGGAACAAATCAATAATGCCGCAAAAACTCAAAACAAACTCACTTGTGGTCCCGATGGGATCCCTGTTAAAATAGTCAAAAACACATTAACCTTCTGGCTGATCCTCTATATATCATTCTCAATCTTGCCTTACAAAAACTATTATCCAAAGATTTGGAAATTGTCAGAGTATGTCCTGTATTTAAATCCGGCAATATTACTCATATTGAAAATTATAGACCAATAGTCATTATATCAGTTTTCTCAAAAATATTCGAGATTATACTATCTGAACTTATATACAATCATGTCAGTTCTTCTCTGTCTAACTTTCAGCATGGGTTTGTCAAAGCTAGAAACACTGCATCTAACCTCTGTATTTTTCACAATTCGTTTCTGATTCACTTGACCAGAGGAACCAGGTGGATGTAATCTTTACTGACTTCAGTAAAGCTTTTGATCGCGTGTCTCACCCTCAACTACTTAAGAAGTTGCTAAGCTTTGGTATATCTACTAATATTCAGTTGCTGCTCAATTCATACCTAACAGAACGGAAACTCTTTGTTGAGTGTGATGGAATAAAATCCTCCTGCTTTACAGCCTCATCCGGTGTTCCTCAGGGTCAAATCTTGGTCCCTTATTATTCCTGATATTCATCAATGAATATCACTGATGATATTCATTCTAACAAGCTATTATTTGCTGATGATATGAAGATTTATAGAGAAATAAAGGACGAAACGGATTACATTGTACTTCAGGAAGATTTGAATTCTCTGAGTAACTGGTGCATTCAGAATAAACTCCACTTGAATACCAAAAAATGTAAAGTTATGACTTTCACTCGAAAACTAGTTCCACTCACATTTAATTATGAACTTGATGGTAAAACTCTATTGCGTATCACTGAATCAAAGGACTTAGGAGTTATTTTTGATCAAAAATTGACTTTCTCAAATCATATTGAACATATCATTTCTAATTCGATAAAAAATTTAGGTTTTCTTATACGCAACTGTAAAGATTTCAAGTCGTTTGATTCATTGAAAAACATCTACTTATCTATGGTCAGAAGCAAACTTGAGTACTGCAGTGTTGTTTGGAATCCTTCCCATTCCAAATACATTATGGCTATTGAGAACGTTCAGAAGAAATTCTTGAAATATGCTTATTATAAAAACATGGTATTCGTTATCCCGCTCCGCTAGAGGCTATAATTATGACCTCTTGCTACAGGAGTTTAATTTGATATCACTAAGGAAATATCGCGAAATGAGAGACATGTGCTTTATTTACAAATTAATACACAATCAAATAGATTGTCCAACTTTATTGTCACAAATGATGTTCAATGTACCTCGTTTCTCATCTCGCTCATGTAACACATTTTACTTACCCGTACCTAACACTGTGCATAACTTCAACTCACCTTTATCAACAATGTCTAGGAGCGTTAACAATTCACCCAATGTAGATATTTTCTTTTTGTCATTTGCACAATTCAAGCGTGATATTCTCAGCATACTTCCTAATTGATAATTATACATTACGCTCTCAGTCACTTAGTATTAATTATGCTTAGTATAAGACTACTCTTATCACCTATTAATAATTTTGTACACCTATTAATGGGCTCTTGGGCCTGTTGGATGTATTTTGGAAATAAATAAATAAATAAATAGAATAATAAATGAATAAATTCAATTAATAGAGAAAGAATATTAGTTTAGCGATTAATTAGCCAATAATTAATTAGCCAAGGGAAGATATTTTAATGCGACAAACTCAATTATTGTTGAGAAAAATAATGGTCAATGGGACTCGTTTGAGTTTATGTACTGATGAGTAACTGAAATCGTGAGATAAGTTATTGAGATGGTTAACAATGCAATAAGAAAACGATCGTTTGAAAAACTCAGTATGGTGGCAAGATATAGTAAGACTATTTCTGTGTCTTAAATTTAGAGAATGTACATCAGTTCTGTATTTCATTTTGTGACACAGATAAGGTGGAGAGTTTTCCTTTAATAGCCAATATAAAACATGGTAGGATGCAATTCTCGACGATTTTTCATTCGACGATTCTGCCGATGGACTGGATCTCAGTTTCAACTGTAGCCATTGTTTTTCCCTGGAGAAAACAGGTTGCATCTGCACGGTGCTTTCCATCGGGGAACATTTATAGGTCGTTGAGTTGAGAGAATAATTGAGCAGTGGCTGAGATACTTTGATCCGGAGATATGATAATTTGTTGAGCGCCACTTGGTTATATAACAATTAATTGAGCTTACCATTATTTAACCAATAAAATAAGATTATTTCAATGCTGATGTATTGGTAGTCCGAGAGTTGTGAGTGAATCAGTAGAAAAAGTCTAGGGGTGTGAGATCAGGGGATCTAGGAGGCCAGTTTCATGGATCCAAACGTCTAATCCATCGATCTTCATCTCCAACCCGACTTCTGCTGTGCAATGAGCCGATGCTCCATCAAGTTGATACCAACATGTTCGATATTGTTCTAATATCAGTTCTTCAATGAAATCCCTAACCGTTGTCTGCAAGATATTCGAATATTATCGAAAAATAGGTTTTCATATAAATCAAAAAGCGCAATTGAACAGAGAACGTCGAAACTAATTTTTCTTGAAATCCCATTTGTGACATGCTGATTTTCGTTTGCACAGTAATGTAGATTCCTTCTGTAGAAAATACTTTATCTCGAAAATGTTGATTCATCGGCCATATTATCTTCTTGAGAAAATCTTCGTCTAAGGTACTTGGGTACGCACCATCAACATTTCAAAAAGTTCGATCCATTGTGGGGTGTCTTGGGGCTCAAGAGCTTGAACTTTATGAAATGTGTAGTCACGTATTCCATGTTCCTTTAGAATCCTATGAACTGATGAAAGTTTCACACCTAAATCACGAACTGCACTGCGAATGAAAGCATGAGGATTTCCGTAGAAAAATGCCAAAACATGTATTGCAGTGTCCTGTTACAGGTCTAGGCAAGTTTCTTGTCGCTTTCAAAGATGATCGAAACATTTCAAATTTTCTAGTCAATCTAATGATTTTTCTCAAATACATTCGAGGTGATTCATGATACTTTTCATTGAACTCTCTGTATAACAAAGTAGCCACTACTTTCTGATACAAACGGCAACACTGTATTGATAAAAATATTTTCGAAATGATCTGTTTATCCCTTCTCCAGGTATTTATAATGTTCCATCGACCGTGAAACACGCTATTTAACATTTACTAAGTAACCTTTTAGGACTTTGCATGGTAATTCATCGGATGTAATTCAATGTTAGTCGTAACTAGCTAAAATCATTGAAAAGTTAGTTAAAAATAGAATAAAAAAATTCTCTGAAAAATATTCCATAATTCTTCCAAATCAGTAAGGTTTTCAAGAAAAAAAAATACCAGTGATGCAAGGCATTTGACTATGTTGATCACGAGATACTGTTAGCTAAGCTTCACCACTACGGCTTTAGAGGTGTAGTTAACGACTGGATGAAGTTTTATTTAACCGATCGCTACCAAGTAGTAAAAACCACTACCCTGTCAGATAGTGTTATTTGTGGTGTGCCCCAGGGTATTGGGCCCCACCCTTTTTTTGTTATATATTAATGATCTTCTTAGCATATCAGGAAAATTCACAGTTTTTGCCGATGACACTACCATTTTAGGGCAAGACAAAAATGCTAACTCTCCGCAAGAAAAAATCCTTACTGACATAAAATTAATAAAACAATGGTATAATTCTAATCGTCTTATTTTGAATGTAACGAAAACCAACATTATATCTTTCAGGTGTGAACCAAGCAAAATTAAATTGGATAATGGTTCTATCGAGAGCCGCGATAACACCAAATTTCTGGGAATATTCATCGACAATAAATTGAAATTTGAACACCATGTTTTCAATTCAAATAAGAAATTAGCCTCTGGATGTTTTACTGTTAGACTTGTAACAAAAGAGCTCGGACTCTCAGTAGCAAAAATAAGTTACTATATGCCTTGAGTCCCACCTAAGATACGGAATTCCATTTTGGGGAGTATGCAATAACATTCTCTTACAAAGCACCATGATACTAGAAAAATGGGCAATTAGATATTTATCTACAGCAAAGGCACGTGATCCCTGTAAACCATTATTTGTATCCCTTAAAATACATACTGTTTTCGCCATTTTCATCCTTGAAACAGTATGCTCCATTAAAAAAAAATTGTATAATTTTAATACTAATCCTATCTATTACTCTATTCGCAAGCATAACAGTATCAATTCATCAATACCAAATTCGTCCTTTGTGGAGGACTCATTTATCTACAATGGTTGCAAGATGTTCAACCATTTACCAGATTATATAAGGGATATTACCAACAATGATCATTTCAAAAAGGCTGTGCATTTATTACTATGTGATCGACCTTATTATAGCTTGGAAGAATTTCATTCTGACACTTTTTTACCCTTTAATCTTATCAATTAATCTCATATACCAACATCATACTCATGTTGCTTCGTTCTTTTTAGTATCATGACCAAGTTATATATAGATATAATTTCAGATTTATGTAAGTGCTTTGTCCATATGATTTTATTTTCTTCTTGACGACATTTTTTTTTTCTCTCTATCTCTTTGAGCAAACTGTGATTGAGTACTATTTACTATTTAATATTTTATCATTTTATATTGTCAGATGTGATTATTTCTCGTTTATTGATCGATGTTATACATGTATACCTACAGAGGTACTCGACCTCAAACAACTCTATTACTACAATGTCAACATAAGGTACTATACAACAGAACACTCGTCAAACTAACCAACACACACCTATAACACTAGACAAAGAAATAACTATAAACTACCGCAAATAACAAAGTCACTGCTGAAAACTAGCTTTTCTTACAACGCTCCAAAAATGTTCAATTCTTTACCTGAAACAATTCGTACTATACCCAACTCATTACAATTCAAAAAACAGCTGAAAATATTCATGAAGAGATCTGAAGTACGAGATTTCTGAAAATGATTACTTCAATCAATATTGACCAAGAAACCTCCTCGTTATATTTCGTATACATTTTTATCTTCCGTACATGCTAAATATGAATACGCTTCAACAAATATTGATATTTTATTACATTTTACATTTTATATATATTTAATCTTGTATACTCTTACCCATTTCAAAATTCTTGTAATAACCGATTAACATTCCATTTTATTTATAATTGTAGTAAATGTCCTAAAATATTGTATAAAGTGTCCTAAAATAGTAAATAAATATTATTTTTTTAACATTATATTGAAATTATATTATATGAAAATACTGTAGTTCATTCACATTGTTTTTTGAAGTTTATAACATTATTGTATTCACTTCATTCAAATAGATATATGCTTAGTTTCTACTGTATTTAGGCCAAATTGAATCTAAAATTTTTTGTGTCGATGATTCAAATTCTATACATATAATATATAGTGCTTTTATTTTATATTGAATTCAATTAGTCTATAACTAATTTTATTGTATATGACTCCAATGTATGTGATTCGATTGTATTTTTTCTGCGAAACAAGTGTAAAAATACTTATCGCCAACCTACTTTATTCATTCTAAATATTATCCTTGTAAACCCATCTTTTTCTTGAATAAAGTTATATGATTATTATTATTATTATATTAGTTATTTATGTAATAAGGATCATAAAGACGATCATTATGGTACAAGTCGTGAATGTTATTGGGCGAGGCGTAGCCGAGTCCGATAACACGACGTGTGCCATAATATAATATAATAATATAATATAATAATACATTTATTCAAAGGTAAATTAAAAATGTGGATTACAAGAGATAAAATGACAATTAACTGTGAATAAATGTGTGTACTCAGTAAGTGATTTAACACTTGTTTTGAGATGAAAACAATAAATATCAAATAAATTATACGTAGTACATAATATGCAGAAATCGTTAAAATAGTAGAGGTACATAAGATAATAAAATTACATAAAATTATAAAATACAAGTATATGACTGGAGAGTGTCATTGGAAATTTTTTATTTTTTTTTCCTGTCTCTATCTTTTTTTTTTTTTTTTATTTTTATTTTTTTTTTTTTACAAACATGTGGTTTAAGAGATTCGATACAGAAATCGTTAAAATACTAAAAGTACATAAGAATAATAGAAGTACATAAAATTATAAGAGTACAAGTACATTACTAGAGAGTATCGTTGGAGTAATAAAATTACAACCCGTGGATTTAGGAAAACAAATTTGGAATGACTTATACGCTCTAATTATTCTATATCGACAACGTTGAAATCAGTGAATAAGTCTTAGTTTGCGTATACTTTGGATATATTTAAGAAACGATGGTGATATGTATAATCTTTCTAGGTTTGCTGAATATGTGAGATTTGAGTTGTTGTTTGAAATTTGCTACAGAACTAATATTTTTCAAATTCTCAGGTAATGAATTATATATTTTGGGAGCAATGTAGGGATATGCTCGTTGGCAAAGTGATTTTGTCATTTGTGGAACAAGGAAGTGATGTCGTTGTCGTGTTGTAATTATGTGATGGAATCTGTGCTATATGTTTGGTTTGATGATATTTCAAGTTAGCCGCAAAGTAATACAACTGTCGGACATCGAATATTTTGGCATCTTTATAAAGTTCATCAGTTGGATATGTTGGTTCTCTTGAGGTAATGATTCTAAGGATCCTTCTCTGTACTACTTCCAGAGAGTTCAGGTGAGTATCAGTTGTGCCACCCCATCCTAATAACCCTGTATCGCAGGTGACTCTCAACCTAAGGCAAAGTATAGGGTTTTAAGTTGAGACATTGGCAGGATTTTTTTGAGGTGCCTGAACTTATATAGTAAGGTCTGTAATTTTTTTGTTACGTAAGTAATGTGATGGTCCCATCTCAGATGAACATCAATATATACTCCTAAATATTTAATTTTGGTTTCAGGTTTTATGACAACGTGTTCACCATGTATATTGAATGTCAAGCAGTCAAATGAAGGAGTGTTGGACTTGTTACAACTGAAGGGTAAGTAACTTGTTTTATCAAGATTAAGTGTTAGTAATCTGTAATCTAGCCAATTTTTAATTACAGTGAAATCCGCTTGCGCTTTTATTTTCAGATCATCCCAGTTTTCTGCTTTGTATAAGATAGCGGTGTCATCAGCAAACCCGATGATTTCGCCACTGCCCTTTGTGAAAATAGTCCATTTATATATATGTTGAATAGTGTGGGCCCCAAAACAGTTCCCTGTGGGACCCCGTACTCTATTACCTTGGATTCACTGATTATATCGTTCACCCTTACAACTTGGTGTCTATCGGTAAGGTAGCTTCTGAAAAGCTCGAGACAATTGTTGCGAAGGCCAATATCCTCCAAAGATTGTAATAGGAGCTGGTGACTGATGGTATCAAAAGCTTTTGATAAATCTATAAAAATGCACAAACACGGTTTGCTTTCATTCAGGGCAGTGTTTATGTAATTGGTTAAGCTTAGGATGGCATCTTGGGTGGACATTTTATCTCTGAATCCAAATTGTTTGTCAGACAAGATGTTATATTTGTTCATGTATGAATTCAACCTTTTTGATTATCATCTCAAATATCTTTGAAATGTGGCTTATTAATGAGATTGGTGATAGTTAGTCGTCATAGTTTTATCTCCTTTTTTATACAGTGGTATAACAACAGAGCCTTTGAATGCAGAGGGCCATTTGCCAATGTTCATGCATTTGTTGAGAATATATGCTAGTGGTTCAACAATGTCGTTAGCCAATAATTGAAGTATTTCTGCTTTGATACCATCAAGCCCAACAGATTTCTTTTTTTTTAATTCATGTATTATGGTTTCAATTCCTGTGGATCCGTTGGTAGTAAAACAAAAGAGTTGACTTGTGTTGATTTTTTAATAATGAAATTCGGATCTTTTGATTTGGTTAGCTAGTTTTCTACCTATTGTAGCGAATTCATCATTGAACTCATTTGCGATTTCTTTTCATTTGTTAAAACATTTCCCATATTACTTTTATTGTACTTATTCTGTTGTGTTTTTTAGTGGTGGATCTGCTGATTTCATTAACTATATCCCATAGCTTTTGTATTACTTGAGTTCGATTCTATTTGTGTTTTGTAGTAGTCATGCTTGGTTTTAGCTAATAATGATGACAGTTTATTCCTGTAATTTTTATATTGTAATTTAATATCCGGATTGTTCGGATGTTTACGAACATTATTGAACATTTTATTCCTTGTGTCTATTGACTTGATTAAAGCATTAGTTATCCACGGTGCTATTTTACAATTTTATATCGTTTTTGTTTTGTTTCAGTGCATCTGTCAATTGTGTTAGAAAGGATGCTGACAAAAATTCAGTTGCAGTGTCTGGATGAGATGCCGAATATACCGATTCCCAAGATATGTTGCTGAAAGAAGCCTTTAGTTTTCATAATTAGTATGCTTTATATATTGTTTATCGTTTGTTGTTTCTTTAGGATGGTCTATCATTAACTGTAATATGGTTGTGTAGTGATCTGTAATGTCTGTTTCGATTACTAAAGGTAATATATTTTCGATATGCTCATTTTTTAACGTTTTTATAAATATGTGATCGATACATGACGGTTTTGATGTGTTGGTTCCGGGTGACTGAATTTATTGTTGATAAGTAACCATTTTCATTCATTACGTTTAAGTATTCAATGGTCTGATCTTTGTCATCTAAGAGATCTATATTTGTATCGCCAACAAAAATACTATAGTTTTCTCTGTGATTTTCATATATTTTGCAATAACTACTAAGGTTTTTCAGGAATTCGTCAATATTTGATGATGGTGACCGGTATACGGCTGTGACAGCGATACTACTTTTTTCGTCTAACTTGATTATCAATCTGAGAAATATTGTTTGTTAATTCTGTTCAATGTATAAGTGTATTCCAGATTTGATTTGACGTATACCACAGCTCCATCATTTTGATTGGATTTACTTTCATTATAGATCATTTCATAGCCGTTTATATTGTATAGACTGGGGTCCTGCAAAATCCATGTTTCAGTTAGAACTACACAATCTATGTCTGTGTGCAGTTTTTCCAAAACGATTTTAAATTCATCCAAATTTTTATTAAGACTTCGAATATTATTTTGAATTATTTTGAAAGTGGATTTAGAGTTTATTCCTAGGATTTCTTTGCACTCTTGTGTGTTTTCAAGGTGAATGTCTCTATTGTATTCAAATCAAAATCTCTAATATATTGATCCATGTTTCAGTTAGCCGAGAAGTTATCGTCTGATCGTAGTTTACTATGATTCTAAAACTATCTGTTTATATTTATAAAATGCATGTGGAAACTATGTGAGAATATATATTTTGTAAGAAAAATCGCGGATATACACATAAATATTGGAATTAATCTGACTAACCTATTTTAAGTTTTTTTGAGACCTTGTTTGGATTTCCTTAGATGAGTTTTTCCTTTCTCTGGTGTCTGGTTTTCTGTGTACGGAACTGTTGATTTCGATTTGCTTACTAGTGGTGGTTTTATTTCTATTTTCCTTTAACTCTTCAGCTATTTTTTCTCCTGTTATTTTTTGCCTAGCTTCTTCTGTTTTATCTCCTACCGTCAATGATCGGTTTCTGGTTTATTATTCCTTTGCCGGGTTCTTCAATTTCTAAAATGTCTTCCACGGTGTAACCAATGTTGTTTCTGAAAAGTTTTTCTCCTTTGATATAACAGCTTTCTTCACTGCTTTCACGAAGTTTCTTCAGATATCTCCTGAGAATTTTACTTCTTTCCTGTTGTTCTTTCGTGAGATCAGCTGATATAGAAATGTGGGTTCCTTTCAGCTTCTTGCAATTTCGTAGGATATCAATGCGCGTAAGGGTTGAAATGAATTCAATTTTGATTGGGCAGTTGTTAGATCTACCAAGTGGATATGTATTACTTATAATGATTGTTTATGATTCGTATTACATAAAAATTTTTATCTGATGACATTTATATTAATACATTTTCGAAAAATTAAAAACTGCATTTTTGACATGTCACAATGACAACTATTTTTAAAGGAGTAAGTATATGTGTAGTTTCAAATATTATTATGTGCTTTGCCATTCCTTGACAACGTCAGGCTGTAACGGCAATATTTATTTATCTGCTGTCAAACACAATTGTCACGTAGAATTGAATATAATTTAAATAATAATGAGTGATTCTGAAACTGGTAGTTTACCTTCGGATTTGGAAGAAATGACGCGAAATATCACGGAGTGTATATGAAATAGCGTTTAATCGGTACGAAGAATGGTGTTCTACTAAGAAAATCAAGAATATCACTCATGAAAAAATATTGTTGGCTTACTTTGAATGTTTATTTGAGGAAAGAAAACCATCTTCTCTGGATCGTATTATTCGATGATAAGAGTATTTTATTAACAAGAAAAAACGTGGATATTAGTAAGTACCTACAGCTGGTTGCATTACTAAAACGTAAATTAGAAGGTTACAGAGCTAAAAAATTAGAAATTTTTACTAAACAAGATGTCACAAAGGACTAAGTGGAGCATGAAGAAAAGAGGAACTGACAAATATGCTTGTTGAAAATGTGATAGATGAAGGATGCGTTTTTAGAATTACTTAACCGAATACAAAAACAAAGGTAATGCAAGAATTTTTTGTAACATCGGGGAATATCCCAGGATTGAATATGGTAGAACTTGTCAGACAATATGTGAAAATACGACCTTGCAACACAAACCATCGACGTTTTTTTGTCACTTATAAAAATAATGAATGCACGAAACAACCCGTTGGAATTCACACCGTTGGTAAAATGCCAAAAGTTATTGCTACATTTTTTAATTTACCTCACCCTGAAGAATATACCGGACATTGTTTCCGGCGATCGTCTGCTTCATTTTTGGCCGATTCTGGAGCTGATCTGTGTACCGTGAAACGCCATGGCGGATAGAAAAGCAATACTGTTGCTGAAGGTTACATCGAAAATTCGAAAGAGCAAAAGAAAAAATATCAGAAGCAATTTTTGGTGCCAACAACCAAACAGGATTACAAGTTTACCAAAAAGCATCAACTACTGATGTAAAAACTCATTGGAATTAATATGGCAAATAGTAGTAATGAAGAGCAATTACTACAATTCGCAGTAATTGCTCTTTTACCATTTATAATAGTTTTGTACATAGTTATGCATTTTGAATAAACTTTTTTTATCTCACCATCACATGTTTTTCATATAGAATTTCATTATGGTACCTAGTACCATAATGAATTCATTATGGGACTAAGTACCATAATGAGCTTCCTTATGTCATCAAAATTAGTGACATAACTTTGTCATTATGATATGCCATCAGATAAACTTATTTATTGCATTGTTCATTATTGTAAATTGTAAACTATGCTTTGTCAATGAGAATTTTATTTCTGCAGACAATAAAGTACAAATTGATTGATTGATTGATTGAACTATTATCCAGGAAAGTGGTTGTTTTCTGATGGACATTCGACCACCGTATACCTATTGTATAGGTAGTAGTACTGAGCTGTATTGAGGAAGAAGACAGTTTTCATTTCCTTGGAAAGAACTCTTCGAGATATGGAAATGAAATATTATCAAATCATTCAGGTACAAAAATATTTTTCAATCATATTTCATTTTTCTTTGAAGTTTTCGAATAACACGCAGGTGACTTACGTTGCGAACTTATGGAAAGGAATGTTGCAATTGAGGGATTTCCATAATACTCAGAGTGTTTCAGATGTTTTACGAGTTTTTTGAATTGAGCACTCATTATTAGTACTGAGTTCCCCGCCTATTCACTCGTCAGTTTCATGGCTAGCTGGATCATGTCATTCCCTAAAGTTAGGGGCGAAAGCGACAAATTAGTTTCCCTACAAACTATACAACGTGCCTACACGATACGTCGGGGAGGTTTCTAGAGTTGCCCGTAACTAGAGTCAATGTAATTGTTCTTATATTTCCGTATAGGTCCGGACTTGCCTTTTCTCCTGTTCACTGGCAAGTTTCACTGACGACTGACGATTTAGTTAGGTTAAATGCGTTAAGAATCCTTTTAATAACAGGGCAAAACATACTACTAGGAAACAGTCTCAATGTTTATCAATACGTTCCAGAATATACAAACTATATGGACATGAAGAAAAAACCAGGTAGAAGATGACTTACAAATATTTACCGTTTATTACTTCTGTCAATAAATTGCCGCGAATTGTAACTTTTTTATAGAAAGAAAGAATGTATAGATGAAGTAGAATTCATGATATACTTAGGAATTATTGCGGCTGGTATCGACTTAGCGTCGTATATTAGCGTATCACATCCCCGTCCGTATTCGAAAAAACTTCCGTTTCAAAATATGAGAAAAGATATAGAACGGACTTGATCGCTTATTTGGCTGACATCAAAGAATACGCGGTGACGGGCTTGCGTACGTCCCGTTGTCTACAACCCCAAGGGAATAACTATCCTATTGACTTGATAATTACTTCAAACAATGATTGTGAAATATACAGATGTTTTTTCTGTTAATCATATATGAGATCATGAATTTTCAAAATGAACATCTGAAATTTGTACATTTTACTCCCAACACTTGAGAAGGTCAGTCTTACGAGAGATCCCACGCGAAGCAGACGTATTTCGAGTGATATCAGTTGTGTGAGAGTGTGAGTCAGTGTTGAACGAATACAATTGTTCTTGATTTCAAATTTGTTCGGAAAAAACCAACAAACGTAAACCTACACACATGGTAAAAAAGTCTTTCAAATTTACAGTTGATCAAATTAATGTGTTCAATTTGATCACATAAAATATAAAGTGAACATAACCTTAGTCTCGAAAATTATGGTGAAAGCTACTGTTGGAAAGTTCGAAGAAGGTATTGTAAAATACAGTGATGAAGATGGTAAAGTTTTTGATGTATTTATTGCTGAGGATGTAGATGATGTGATGATACGAATTTACGATTTGCCAATTCAATTGGACAATTCGAGGATCAGAGAAAAATTGAGACAAACTGGAATAGTCAAAAGTATGAAAAATGAATTATATGTTGGACAGGATTTATTCAAGGGAGAAAATTCCGTCATACATCACAATCGACGGAAATATGACATTAGTTACGTACCAAAACCAAGTAAGGACATGCATGGTATGCGATCAACCAGGCCACGATAGAAGAGACTGCCCTAAGACACCCACCAACAGAATCAAAGAAATAAGGAGACCGAACGCACCAATAATAAATACACGAAACCCACCGGAAGACAGGGACCAGCTGCTTGGGGTAGCTCGCAAACCCCAGAACAAACAAATAAAGACACCAAGAAACAACAAGGAAAAACAGTTGTAGAAATACACCAGCCACCCCCAAAGGAAAACAAGGCAGATGAAAGCAAGGACACACCCCAGAAACCTCCCCAGATAATTCAAGAAGCACAAACGGAAATAGAAGAGAAGTTGTCAGAAATGGAATCAGAATTCCGGACGCAGATAGCGATATTATAGAAGAAACACGGGACCAAAAAGTTGAAAATAAAAAGAAGAAAAAAAAAGAAGGCGCGAAAAACAAGTTTGGGAAAAGTACCCAAACTAACAATAAAACTCATAAATAAAGAGAGGAAAGAGAAAAAGAAAGAAGCTGGCGACAAAAGAGATGACACTGAAATGCAGGAATCCCAGGATAAGAACAAGAAAGATAAAGAACTGTCGGAAAGTGATATGTTTTACTAACACCATTTGTGTAGATCCTTAGAATATGTAAGTGACTGAAGATAACTCAAAAACACTAAATAATTTTTTTAAATGCCTCAATTGGTGACCATTGTGACAATAAATTGCTATGGGCTGAAATCAGAGATAAAACTAAAATTACTTAATGATTTCATCAGAAAATACGACATTGACATCTGTTTCATACAAGAACTAAATACCGATCATATAAAAAATATATATGGCTATAGTCTGATTAGTAACATAGGAGAATCAGAAAGAGGAACAGGTATTATCCACAGGATAGGTTACAAAATCGAAGATATTGTATGTTCGTTGGATGGTAGAATAACACAATAAATAATATACGATATGTAAATGTATACGCCCCCTCCGGCTCACAGAAGTATATGGAAAGAAATCAATTTTATCAGAATGAACTTACCATACATATGAACTTTCGGACACTATTGGGGTGATTTTAATTGTACTACAAACCAAAAACAATTAAGAAATCCAACAAATGTTTGTAAAAATCTTCTCAATCTCAAACAAAATGTTAAATTGATCGATATGTGGGAATCTCATAATGAAGACAAAAAAGAATATACCACCATTCGGGCTAACTCTGCATCTAGAATTGATAGAATATACATATCACAAGAATACAAACATATCGTACACAAAAGTGAGATAAAACCTGTTGCTTTTTCTGATCACAACGCGGTGCTAGCATATATTAAAACAGATCCCAATAATCCCCCTAATTTCATCAGAAATGGGTGGGGCTATTGGAAACCCAAAAGCACCATCCTAGAAACAAAAGAAATTCAAAGACGAAATACGTTTGCTTAAGACAAACTCACTTTATAATACAAATTTGTCTAAATGGTGGTTCACTGTTTTGAAAAAAGAGCTAGGCATTTTTCAAGAATCTTGAGATTGAGAGAGCACGCAAAAATAAAAATATGATGGAATTTTATCAGTCGGCATTGCTAGAACTAAATGGTAGATTGAATGAAGGGGAGAATGTGATCAAAGAGTATAAGGAAATAAAAAATATAATAATGGAATTGAAAGAGAGGCAAATGAACGAACGTTTTCAAAGTGTAAATAAAGATAACATCAATGATAGATACAGTCTATACGATTTGATACAAGAGAGGAAAAATAAAATATCAATGATCAAACTCAAAGAAGTACTACATTATGCGAGTGATTTTTTCGGAAAAAAATTCAATAATTCAGAAATAGTACAAAAAGATGTAAAATGTTCACTTGCAGACTCGGAAAAGAAAATAAATCCAGCGGATAATAAATCCCTAATTGAACTCATTAAAAAACAAGACTTAAAAGACATCCTAATACAAACCTCACGAAAAAAACGCCCGGATTAGATGGTTTAACTTATGAATTATTCGCACTTTTTCTTGATGAAATTGGCGATGAATTAACATCCATGTTCAATGATTTTCTGAGCGGAGTTTCAACACAACCTAGGGAATTTACAGAAGCGGTTATTATACTCATACCAAAAAAGAAACAGTCAAATATCTTGGACAATTTCAGGCCGATAACACTTTTAAACTCGGACTATAAAATCCTAATGAAGCTTATTGCCGCAAGAATGAAAAATATTTGTTCAAAAATTTTATTAACGGAACAAACATGCGGGACAAACCAATCTATATTCAATAACTTAATGGTAATCATGGATACCATATTGCATTTCGGCAAAGAAAAAAACGAATCAGGTGCCATTTTGAGCTTAGACTTTAGTCAGGCATTCGATAAAGTTAACCACACTTACCTATGGTACGTTCTCGAAAATATAGGAATACACGAGAAAATCACTAAATTACTGAAAAATATTTACAATACGGCAAATTCGAAAATATTGATAAACGGATGTGTATCGGGAAGCTTTGATATCAAGAAATCGGTACGTCAAGGATGCCCACTATCTATGATATTATTCAGCCTATCACTACAACCCCTCATCAGATTAACGGAATTCTCCTTGCAAGGCATATCAATAAATAACCAACGAATCAAAATTTCTGCGTATGCAGATGACGTCTCAGTATATACTGAAAATGAGGATGATATAAAAAATATGAAAACGATCATTAACATCTATGAAAGAGCAACAAGTGCCAAACTCAATCACGGAAAAACACACATACTACCAGTGGGAAAAAGCAATCAACTGCAAAACCCCAAACGTACAAGGTTTTTCAGTAGAAAAAAAAAGATACTGGGAATGACAGTGATGAATAATTTCAATGAAATGGTCGCGGAGAACTGGGAACGAATACTGAACAATATAAAAACGATCATCTCGTTGAACCATATCAGAAACTTAGACCTGATAAAAAAGTATGGTTTGTTAACACATATGTTCTCTCCAAAGTTTGGTACCTAGCACAAATTCTGCCACTACAGCAAATTCATAGTAAAAAAATCATTCTGCATACAGGTAACTACATTTGGCGGGGATGCTTAGACAGGGTCTCTAGAGATCAACTCTATCTGCCCTTTGAAAAAGGTGGATTGAAATTGATTAATATCGATCAGAAAGCGAAAGCTCTTTTTATCAAAACACAACAGATGTCATGGTCGGATATTGAAAATAAGATCACATATAAGTCAAGCTTTAAATTAATTATATGAGAACACCAGTACCATAGAGTTCACACAATATAAAAATTTACTAAAAACAATTAGAGGCTGTGGGCTAAATTTCACAATAAACAAAGTATTCAAAACCAAGGAGATATACGAAAAACTCTGTGAGAATAGAAATCAACCAAAAATAGAAGAAAAACATCCAAACAACAACTGGAAAATAATATGGCAAAATGCCATGACGAACCCCAACATACCTTCCAGATGGAAAGAAAGTATTTATAAAGGTTTGAACAAAGTATACTCAGTAGGGGAAAAATTGAAAAATCATGGCATGAGTGCTTCTGAGTTATGTTCAAATTGTGAGATAATCGACACGTTAGAACATCGTATAACACAATGTAGTTAAGCCAAAGAAATATGGGAATGGGTGAAAAAATCTACTGAAAAAAAATTTCAGAACATAAAACTGCAGCCAAAACTCAATATAATATTCAGTTTGCAATTCAAGGACATACGAGTTGCAAACGTCTGGTTTTGGATATGTAGTGGATTGATTTATAATAATTTAGAAAATCGGGGGCAAATAGATAAATTTAAAAACATGTTGAGGAGAGACCGCTATAATAAGATTAAAAGCGGAAACACTGTGAACTTTAAAAAAAAAAAAGTTTTTTTTCTGACTGTGATATTAGTTTAGAAATTATATTATACTATGTATGTTACAATGTAATGAATAATGTAATAACATGTTTCAAATGAAAAAAAAAGGTGTGCGAATGGAAATAGATCTTGAAATTTCATTAAAAAAAATACAGTGTTCAAAATATTGAATAATTTCATAAAATGACAAAAATGAATTTTCAAGCCATGCTTCAGAAACCAAAAACTCTAGTTCAAAATGTGATATCAAGATTTTTGAATCGTACTTTCTGAACTTCAAGGAGGTTCTATTGAAAAAATTGAATTATTAATAAAATTTCGCCAAAAACAAAAAAATAAACAAATGTTGCTCCAAAATCCGTGAAATTTTTTGTTAAATAAACCTTGATAACGTTTAAATAGAGAGAAAAAAAAGCTTACCTAACAAACTATATATTACGACCTCAAACGAGGTATACGCAGCATAAAATTTTTTGTTTGTTGATATAAGTGTAAATTTTATCAAATACGAAAATATTACGTCTTTTAGTAAATTGACGAAATGAGTTCCTGCTTAAAATTCTCGTTTGGAATAGAAATATAAGTTTATCTTTTGATGTTCTTTATATTGGATCGAAAATATCATATTTGAAAGTTAGAGAGATATAGAACACGGGAGAACAGTTGATCGGAAAGTTTAATGCTCACCTGACGCTTTACGTATACTAGTGGAGTAAATTTTAGCTTCAGAAAATTGGGAGATGGTGGAAACTTTTTAATGTACATTAGTGATGATGTTGGAAACAACATATGAAAAGTTACCAACCGTAAAGTGTGTGCTTAACAACAACAAATTAGTTGCCAAATTACATTATATAATGAATATTTAAAATAAAATTAATATCCAATGGTGCCACTCGCAAAAATTGAAATTTTTATTTCAAAAAGCATATGGAATTTTTCTTTAAAATACAAATTGTAAGCTGAAGAATTTTTTTGGTAACGTACGAAAATGTGAAGTGCAGCGCTGGAGGAGCACGCAGCCACGAGCGCTTTTCACTAAATTTGTTATAACTTTTCATCTAATTGATCAAATTGGGACAACAAAAAAAAAGAAAAATGCAGCTAACGAGTAGTCATGTTTTTAAACGTGAAAAAAAATATGTATTTATGAAATTACGTCAAAGCAGAATTCTCCTTAAAATCAATTAGAGACCTCACATTTTTTTTATTTTCAAGATAAACATCTGAAATTTTCACAGATTACTTATTCTCAGATCAATCTCAAAATGACATATAAAAAAAGGTCAGTTTAAAAAAAACTTGAATTCAGTTTCGAAAAATACAGAGCTCAAAATATGGAATAATTGAAAAAAAATACAAATTTGAAGTTTTTAGGCCATGCTTTGAAGACCAAAAACTCTAGTTGGAAATGTGATATTAAAACTTAAATATGGGATATAACGAAACCTCTTGAGTGGAGGCCACATCTTTCAACCGAATGAAACAAAAATACTTCTCATCAATACCTCGGCTAATATCAAAAATGGTCCAGTAGTTTCAAAATGGCAGCTGTTGAAAGATAAAAAAAAACAATATTTCATTTTCATACCTAATATCGACAAACTATAAATCATTTGATAGAGCTTCATTAGCTCCACAACTTCTCCCCGAAAAGTTTTTCTCCGAGATGTACACATAAATAAAAAATTGCTTTTCATTTTCATTCATCTACCTTTACGACTGGCCACGCCACCGTTTTTTCATTATCATATTCGTGTTGAGCGCCTATAGCATCAATTTGGGTCAAATTACTTCGATATTCACTGAGTTAGGTATTTCAAATTTTCCTAACAAAATAGTTTTTCATTCTTTAAACAATTAATAAACAATCAGCGCACAAATATAAGTTCATAACTTTTTTCTGTACGTCATTTCTAAGTAATATCAGAAGGTTTTAGGATTCCGACATAATGCCTAATTTTAAGCAATTTTTACTCCACTATAGGTACATATCAGTCTCATTTATCAACATCATCCAATTTCATTGAAAATCCCAATTCCACTTGTTTACGTCGCCGAAAAGGCATATGAAGGACGTATAAAATTTCGAGAGTGATTCAGGAACTTTCGCAACCCTTTGTTTAAACAGTGAAACTGGATATAAACCAGCATTTTCGGGAGTTAGATTCCACACTTAGCACGGAAAACGTTGCACTTTAGTGAAACCTAATCTGCTCAAAAGCTTGACCCTAAACTCTGTTTGAGTGGAAACTGAAAACCAAAATAGTGGAGGAGGGTAGGAAACATGTGAGACATTCCTTGATTTTGTTTTGGTGCCGTCACTTCGCAGAGAATAAATGGCAAGGGACAGTGGCGTTACCAGAATTTTTGGCGCTGAAAACAATCCAAGGCAGCGAGTCTGTTCATAATTGAAGTAAAAATGATTTCTTCAATTGTTTGATCTAGTTTATTCTGTGAGTGACAGATTCAACATCTTGCCGTGCAAGAATACCTATTTTATATTCGCGGCAAGCTTTTGAATCTGCTACTCACAAATAAATTAGGTCAAACAATTGAAGAAATTATTTTTCCTCAGTGCATTTGTATAAAAGCTTGTTTTTCAATAATTTTTATTGGAACGTAGTTCCTTATCGCGCGTTGCGAAAGAGGGCTAGACGGAATAAATTAAGACCGAAAGTTGTAACGAGACTTTCGCTATGGTTATAAGCCGTGCGGCGTGCGCGTGTTTCTCTGTCTGTCTCTCTCTCTCTCTCTCTCTCTCATAGAAAGCAAGCCAGTTATTTTCGTTTCGTCTTTCTATTTCACATGGAACAGTGTGGTGTCGCGACGATTATTTTTGTTGAGTGTATACAGGTTTTTTGTACATAATAAATAATAAAAAATTATAACAATAATGAATCCTGACAGTGTTTCTGCACAAGTTCCGGATATTGCTGATGGAGTTAGGTAAGTAGAGATTTTATACAGACAATAATAAATGCATATGTATTTTTAGCAAGTACGCATTATAACCTCTCTTTACTATTGTGCTAACCAAGTCATACGCGTTATAATCTCTCCATTATTGTGTGTTTAGCAAGTGTACGCGTCATAACTTTAATAAATTTGAAAGCAAATTATATTTTAATATTACAATATCAATGCGTATGTATTTAGCAAGCCGTGCGTGTTCTAACCTATACGCTGTTGTGTTCACGAAGTCGAGAGTAGTATATATATATATATATATATATACATGCCCTCTGTTGTGTTTACAAAGTTCCGCGCATCTATGACGTGTACGAAAGAATAGACAGACAGAGTGCATATATATATATATAAAAAATATTATCATAACTTAAAAAAAAAAAAAAATTACAATTCCTTCTCACCAATTAATCGAGAGAAACCTCGTTCCATCCGGGTGTCCCTTGACACCTCTCAAGTTTTTGATTTCTTTTTATTCATTCATTAAATCCGTCATCTTATTGAATTCCAACAAAAGTTGATAATCTCCGACTTCCACAAAACCCACATACCAATTTTAAATGGAATCGGGCCATAATAACAGGACACGTCGCCATCTTGGAGTCGCCGTTTTGAATTCGTGGCATTTGACGAAAAATCATGATCTTCTACCCCAAAAAACCCTTCATACTAATTTTCATTGGAATCGGGCTATAATCATAAAACTCGTCAGCATCTTGGAGCCGCCATCTTGAATCCGTGGATTTTGACAGAAAAAGCATTATCTCCGACCCCAAAGACACCCACATACCAATTTTTGTTGGAATCGGGCTGTAACCACAAAACTCGTCGCCATATTGGAGCCGCCATCTTGTAATTATTAATTCTCACAAAAATTATTTTTTCCTTCTTGGTGCATGTGTATAAAAGCTTGTCTTATAATTGTTTCTTCAATAATTTGTATTTACTGCTTTTTATTCATTCATTAAATCCGTGATCTAATTGAATTCCAACAAAAATTGATAATCTCCAACCCCCAAAAAAACACATAACAATTTTGAATAGAATCGAACCACAATCACAAAACTATGTAGAAAATTTCACCGGAATTATAAACACCTGCCAAATTTCACGTTAATTGGATAACTAGATGTGGAGTGAAACAAAAGCTTCAAATAAGATTTAAATTCACTATGTTAAATTTTAGTCAGTTGTAGATTGGAGGGGGTCGATTAACCTCTTCAGCCTCTCCGTACCTCGACCTATAAGGTCTTTCGTACATTACCTTTCATCTATTCAAGACCCGGCCTTCCGAGACTCCTTGCGAAGCGTATCCTTTTCCTGGGAGAAAAGTTCCTCATGTCCGGAGGGCGTTAATAATAATAATATATGTTTATTCTGTAAAATGTCATTATGCAAGGCGATATAATAGTTGAATAAGACATTACAAACAAACATGGAGAATCCCACTAAAACCGAAGTTGTGCGTGGGTACTCTTTTGTTGCTGCAAATGCAACGTGTTTAGACAAATTCTAAAATGCAACATATGTATATTATCTGGCCCTTGTTCAACTGTACGTGAGCATGTTAATAGGTTATAGAATAGTTGTGAGTGACGAGGATATAAAACTTAACTAATCTAATCCTAAATCTATAAAGTAAAGTAAAGTATAAAAATAAGTATGAAGTAAGAACTTACTGTGGAAAATTTCAGTGGACAATAGAAATAAAATAAAAATGATAAAAAATAAAAACAATATGCTATTATGCTTCGGCTATGAGTAATTATTTGTAATTATACTATGTAAAATATCCCTATTCAGGTCAAGCATATACCTTTTGAAAAAAAATTCATAAGATTTATATTGTTTATTGTGCGTATATATGTCTTGTACATTTCAGGTAAGTAGTTGAATACTTTACTCTGAGATATTATATGTATGTTGTCCAATGTTTTGTTTTGTTATGCTGACTTGTACGTTTCCCTTAGATTCATTCCTGGTGGTATAACCATGTTCAAGATTTTGAAGGATATTTTTATTTTTGTAGAAGAATAATATAATGTTGTACATGTATAGTTGTCGTATATCTAGTACTAGTAAATCTCTGAAAATACAGTTCGATGGATATTCATTTTTTTGTAGTACATTATTCTGAGTATTTTTTTCTGCAATACTTCCATTGTTTTTAGGTGGGTATCAAGTAAGCCACCCCAACTGAGGATGGCATATTGCATTCGAGATTGTACTAAAGCATGATATATCGTTTTGAGGTGAGTTGTTGAGGATCTACAGTGACACCTAGATACTTGATATGACTTGCTCTAGTAATTCTCAAAATTTTTCCGTGATTGTTAAATAGCAATTCATCAAAATTTGGCAACCGGTTTTCATAGCTTGCGAATGGCAAGAAGTGCGTTTTCTCGAAGTTGATTGTTATCGATTTGTGATCAAACCAGTCTTTGAGGATGTTAATTTGATCCTCCACTTTTGTTTTTAGGCTTTCCCAGGCTTCGGCTGTGAAGAGTATGGCCGTGTCATCAGCGAAGCTGATGATGGAACCATCGCAGGTCAGGGTGAGTAGACTGTTTATATATATGGAAAATAATAGAGGGCCAACGCCTTTTGCAGAACAGCGCTTTGCAGTCGCAAAGCAGGTGTTCTGCAGTTTCAGTGAAGTTCTCGCAGTAACGGCACAGTTCACTGTCTGATCTATCCATTTTTTTGAGGTGATACCTTAGAGGAAAATATCCCGTTGCCAGTTTCAAGCCTTTCTTGTCCAGCTCGAAAAGCTGTTCAGCTTCCTTTGGCGATGGGACGCCTTTCCGCTTGTCTTTGCCCTGGAACCTTGTTCCAATGGGTTTCAATTCGATCAACTTCCCAGCGCTGAAACTCGTTGACGTGGGCTTTGGAAAGACCACAAAAGGGTTCCGGGCCAGAAAATTGAGTATTCGCGCCTTCCTTGGCAAGGATGTCCCATTCCTAATTGCCTTTGATTTCCTTGTGACCTGGCATCCAGATCAGAGTAACCTGATTGTTCGTAGCCAAATGTCTTAGGAAGAATTTGCAGTCCCAAGTCAGTCTAGACTCACGAATGTGTGACTCTAGAGCTTTTAGTGCAGCATCGGCAGATTTTTCATTACCGACGTGTCAAATGTCAAATATGTCAACTAGTCAATAACATTTGCGTTAGTTGTTATGTTCGCTAATTGTGTTTTCAGTCATTTTTTCCAGGATCGAACTATACTAACGTATTAAGGGAATATACAGGGTATTAGTAAATAAGTGCGACAAACTTCAGCGGGTGATTCTGCATGGAAAAATAATGAAGGTTTGCTATATAACTTTTGTCCGCAGATGTTTCGTTTTCCAAAATACGGGGTGTTGAAGTTTTTCTTAAAAACTGACTATTTATTTATTGCTCTGAAACCGGCCGAGATATGCAAATGAAATTTGGTGAATTCTAAGAGGTAGTTATTGCGCATTTTTTGACATGCAATTTAGTGTTTTATGTTCATCATTGGCGCGCATACGGGTAATGATCTCAATTTTTTAAAGAATAAAGTGGTACGCCACTAGGATATTTCAAATAAAAAATCACCTTTGAATTTCACGTTGAATTTGTGACAAAAAAATTTCCCTGCCTTTTTTTCGTATGGGGCGCCATTGCAAAAAAATAAAACATCTTCACGCGTATTTTTCATTTCTTTAATACATTATCAAGAACTATCTAATACAATAACGTTAAACCAGAAAATAACACTAATAAATAAATGGGCACAAAGCTACAACAAATGTTCAAAATGACCTCCCTCAGACGTGATACAGGACTCAACTCTTCGCCTCATTGATTGTCGTATTCGCGCAAATATTCCTGGTGTATTTCTTATTGTTCCACAGCCAGCTATAATTCGATTCTTCAGGTCTTCAACATTTTCGATGGGAGTGGAATGACTCAAGAAAACCCCAAATGCAAAAATCTAGAGGATTTAAATCCGGAGATCGAGCAGGCCAATGTTCCGTACCCCCCTACCTGTCCAACGATTTGGATAAACTGTATCTAAGTGATTACGCACAATGATGCTAAAATGGACTGGTGCACCATCATGCATGAACCAGAAGTGTTGTCTCAGCTGTAGAGGAATTTCTTCAAGAAGAACAGGTAACTCTTCCTGTAGGAAATTAAGGTAAGAGTCACCTGTCAGTCGTTGTGGGAGGAAATATGGACCGATTAAAAGATCATCAAGTACCCCAAGCCATTCATTTACTGAAAACTGATGCTGAAAATGAGCTTCGAAGATTCCATGTGGATTTTCCTCAGAGTAGAGGTGATTGTTATGGAAATTTCGTATACACTGTCGTCCAAAATTAGCCTCGTCAGTAAACAGAACGCAATTTAAAAAAATAGGAATTTGAGCGATTTGATGAAGAATCCAATGGCAAAAAACTAGGCGCGGAAAAAAGTCTCTAGGTAGTAGAGCTTCCACACATTGAATATTGAACGGATACAATTTCTGTTTTTTAAGAATTTTAAATATAGTGAAGTTGCTTACATTCGGGATGTTGGCAATTTTTCGAGTACTTGTTTCAGGTGACTCCGCAATTAACTCGAGAACTGCTTCTCCCAGTTGCACAGTTCGTACTTCTCGAGGGCGCCCGCAGTCAGCCGTTTGTGTCTTAAATGTACCATTTTCGCGCAAACGTTGGTGAAGACGAGCAAATATTGTATGATGGGTATCCTACGTCCTGGATACAACTCAGCATACAATCGTCGAGCTTGCCGACCATTTCCATTACTTCGACCATAGACAAAATGCATGTCTCACAATTCCGCATTTGTATAATTTTCCATTATTTTCGATAAAAGGAAAATTAATCACTGATTATCATTAATGTTATACCAAACTAAAAGCTTAAAAATGAAGAAACGCCAATTTGACATTTCGTTGAAATATTCGTATTTAACAGAATGTTGACAGTAGCCTACTAGCATCGCTACTAGATAATGTATTAAAGTAATGACAAATACGCTTTAAGATGTTTTATTCTTTTGCATAAAAACGGCGCCCCATACGGAAAAAAGGCAAGGAAAATTTTGTGTTAGAAATTGAACGAGGAATTCAAATGAAAATCATTTTAAATATCTCAGTACCATTTTTTTCTTTAAAAAAGTTGAGAGGTGTCAAGGGATACCCGGATGGAACGAAGTTCCTTTCGATTAATTAGTGAAGGGATTGTAATAATTTTTTTTTTTGTTATAATAATATTTTTTTATTATTAACAAATATAATGTAATATGAACTTAATCAGAAGGCTCAATTTCAGTACATACCTACGCATTGATATTGTAATATTTAAATATAATTTGCTTTCAAATTTATTAAAGTTATGACGCGTACACTTGCTAAACACACAATAATGGAGAGATTATAACGCGTATGACTTATTTAGCACAATAGTAAAGAGAGGTTATAATGCGTACTTGCTAAAAATACATAAGCATTTATTATTGTCTGTATAAAATCTCTACTTACCTAACTCCATCAGCAATATCCGGAACTTGTGCAGAAACACTGTCAGGATTCATTATTGTTGTTATTTTTTATTATTTATTATGTACAAAAAACCTGTATACACTCAACAAAAATAATCGTCGCGACACCACACTGTTCAATGCGCAATAGAAAGACGAAACGAAAATAACTGGCTTGCTTTCTATGAGAGAGAGAGAGAGAGAGACACAGACAGAGAAACACGCGCACGCCGCACGGCTTACAACTACAGCAAAAAGTGTCGTTAGAACTTTTGGTCTTGATTTGTTCCGTCTAGCCCCCTTTCGCAATGCGCGATAAGGAACTTCGTTCCAAAAAATTGAGATTCTTACCCGTATGCGCGCCAATGATGAACATAAAATTCTTAATTGCATGTCAAAAATGAGGAATACCTACCTCTTGAAACTTACAAAATTTCATTTGCATTGATTTGTTGAAAATATAAACATGATGTTCATAAAATCAGTCACTAGCTTCCATCAAGATAACCTCTTGTGGGGTATTCATGTTGAAAAGGGAAACATTCTCAATTGAAAATTGAGAATGTTTCCCTTCTCTTCATTTGCATATTTCGACCGGTTTCAGAGAAATAAATAAATAGTCAGTTTTTAAGAAAAACTTTAACACCCCGTATCTCGGAAAACGAAGCAT
This sequence comes from Gonioctena quinquepunctata, assembly GCA_018342105.1. Classification (NCBI taxonomy): domain Eukaryota; kingdom Metazoa; phylum Arthropoda; class Insecta; order Coleoptera; family Chrysomelidae; genus Gonioctena; species Gonioctena quinquepunctata. Next base: position 51,119 of record JAFIRS010005271.1, read on the forward strand.
TTGCGGACAAAAGTTATATAGCAAACTGTCATTATTTTTTCAAGCAGAATCACCTCCTGCAGTTTGTCGCATTTATTCACTAACATCCTGTAAATAGTTGAATCTAATAAACTTGTAAGTAAATCTGACAGCCATTCAGAAAGATACTCCAAATTTGAAATAAAATTGTAAATGTATTCAGTATATAGCAAAATCCTATTTTCCCCTAATTTGACATTCGAATCGTGAATGCTAGATGTCGCCCACTTCATGGTAATCCTGAAAAATAAATGACATTTAGAATAAATGAAATATACCTGTTGATGTAAAACTTCAATTGTCTTCACTATATCATTTTTCATTTACTTTCCTGTACTTTTATGCAATAAGGCTGTGTATTAAATTGTATGTATTTTGTAATTTACAGTTTCGCATTGGTGACTGCTCTTTTGCTTTAAACCGTACATGTGTTATTTATCAAATCCAATAATGTGAGAAAATCTTAAATTGAATTTAAACATACTTTCTCATCGTTTTACTCAGTATTCATCGATACTAATTTTAAACATAGGCTACACTCACACTACAGACAGTCACTGACTTTGTGGTTTTCTGTTTATTTGTGAAAAAATTGTATTCGTCGTCATCTAAATGAAATTGTATTTGCACATTCTTTCTTTATAACAAAATGAACTAATGCATTGTTATCATCCAATGAATGTATGTAGGTTTTGGTGTGAAAATCGAAACTTGATTTGAACCCAAACTAAACCATCATTGAATTTACTATCATTTTGTTTACGATTGTTCGAAAAAAAAAAGTGTACCTACCCCAACAATAACCATTGACAATATTATTCTGAAAAAATCAAAACTCCTAGCTTTTCTGCGGCAAAATGTTATCGGTTCATAGTTTTTATAGTATTTATAAACACCCGTTGGTGTTCAGTGTTATGTTTTGTGCATGAATAAAATTCAGTTCGTAAAGTGTTGCCATGATGACACTTTACGAACAAGTCCATAAAAGTAGCATTTCACGGATTTTTTTCAATTCCCAAAATTTCCGTTTTGGGAAGCGTATACAAAAAAAAATTACCACGCAATACAGCACTCAAGATGAGTAACTCAGATATTATGTGGAGACGGTCCTGATTGCATTGTTGTTCTGGAAAAGGAAAATAATGACAAAAAACTTTTATCGTCGACGTTATGATGCCCCAAAGGAAATCCTTATTGAAATACAGTCAATTAACAACACCATTACCTTCTATTGTCTCAAAGCATAAAACTAACACATTTTCGGTCGACGCTCTGAACCGGAAGCGTTGTCGACGTCGCTTAGGGCATAGAAACAGGACGACGCCGTGCGGAAATTGTCTCATGAAAACGAAATCCGGTCGATCCTGCATTCTGAAGTTTTCAGAGTTTGATATCGTTTTATTGCAGAACAGAGTGTTCCAGACTCTGGTGAAATTATATCTTCAGTTCCTACGATTCCACCAATTCCGAAAACATAGGGTTTTATACACAGTTAATAAGCTTTCCGAAATTCATTTGTTTTCACAATTAACGGTAAAAGAGTCTGTATGGTATTCATTGTTTCCCATTCGACGTGGGTTCGATTCCCACTGCCGTTGAAAAATTTCGTCACAAGGCAGGTTAATAACAAGTAATCAATATGATAGAGATGAAAATGAGAATAAATAAAACAATAAAAAATCATGGACAAATTTAAATGTATCTTGTCCAGACTATATGAGTGGTCTAACCTTGTTTCATAAATTTCTCATATTCCTCAATAAACTAGTGAAATGGTAGCCACTGTTGTGTACAAAACTCAAGTAGTCGGTTTCTCTTTGGTTCTATATGGTTGTTGGAGTGCTGAATCGAAATTTGAAGTTTGCAAATAACATTTGGTGGAGCGTTTCGAGACACTTGCGAAAAACAGAGAAATTTTTAAAACTTTTTCAGTTTTTTGCCCGTAACTCCGGAACTATGCATTATATCAAAAAGTTGAGAATGATAAATAAAAAAATATAAAATTCACCATAAATTTTATTCACAATTTTTGAATGTTGGACCAATGGGTAAGGAGCTAGAGTAAGGTAAAAATTGAAGAAACTTGCATAATTTGCAAAAAATTGCGTTCTTCGTCGGTTTTTCGCAGATAACTCATAATCTGCGCATTTCTCGAAGAAAAGCACTTCATACAAATTGAAAGAGCAATACAAAAGTAAATTTTTTTGTCCAGTTGCCAGGTAGTACCGCAAGCCGCGTAAAGAAGCTTCGTTCCACAAATTGGGGAATATCGAAATTTGGACAGGACAACGTCTGTCGGGGCAGCTAGTACATAATACATTCGAATATTCAGCGTTGAGCCTCTTACCTAATGCCACAGTTTCACGGTATTATTAATAATATAACTTTGGATTAGCCCAAATGGCTATCAGATAGATTTCTTACAAATCATGCAAGACACTCCTTTTTCTGGAGATTTTAAATAATTAAAAAGTGGCATTAATTATTTATAACCGAGAATCACAGTGTACGCGCCCTCTGGCAGCGAATGGCGGCACCTAGTACAGTGAATTTAGATCGTAGGGTGTTCCAAATTACTGTTTATTTTCTCTTTAAACAATGAGGATACTGAGTATTCGTTTTGTTTTTATGCTGAATGCTTAACAGCTTACACATAAAATGTTTATGATTATTTCGTGTATCTCACATGTCTTTTTTATACAGTGCGCGGCTAAATTATGGAACAAATTTGATATTTCGCAAGCAATTACTTTTGACAAAAATCCTGAAAGATGTCGATTTTTGTTTTCAAATGCCGATTTTTGAATGATGAATGATGATGATGATGAAAGAGGTTATGTCACGTGGTAACGTAATCGGTAATTTTTTTAATTTGAAATAGATGTCTTGTGATACTTCATCTGAAAGGTCTTTCAATACTGCATTCAATGATAATTAATAATTTCATTTGTTTGTACAGGGTGAACAAGATATTAATATTTTATTTCAGTAAGAGAATAACTTTATATCAAACAAAATACAACATTTAAATAAAATATTAATTTTTGTTCACCCTGTATAAACAAATCAAATCATTTATTATCACTGAATGCAGTATCGAAAGACCTTCGAGATGAAGTATCACAAGACATTTCTTTCAATTAAAAAAATTACCGAATACGTCATCACGTAAAAACCAGTGACATAACCTCTTTAAAATATACATTCAAAAATAGGTATTTAGAAAGAAAAATAGACTTCTTTCAGGATTTTTGTCAAAAGTACATTGCTTGCGAAATATCGAATTAGTTCCATATTTAATTTTGAACTCTGAACACTTTTTGAGCCTTGATAATGAATTAATTAGAGTTGAAACGCCGGCAAGAAAATATTTGCTCTTCTTCATCGAATTGATCCAAGTCCTAGCAAACTTTCTGAAATCAATATTGATACTGGATCCAAAACCTAACTAAAAGTTGCAAGAAGAATATTTTGTTGACTGAAATGGAATATTCCACTTATTTTCGCCTTTTACTGAGAATAATGTCATACAGTGCTTCTCAAAAGTCCGCTCCCCCCCTCTTATTTTTGGAACGATTATACATAAACAAGTGAAATTTGGAAACTGAATATTAAAGGTTGAAAACTTCCCTACTAGTGATGATAGATGACGAAATCGTCAAAGATGACGTCACAAGGCCATTGTGACCAATAATTTTGAATGGAACCCTACGGCAAGCGACACCTCTTTTAAAAGGTATCGGAAAAACCTATTCAATGATACTTATTTTGTTTGTGTTCATGGCAGTTTTGGCAACTCGCTTTTAAAAAACGCAAAGCAGTGATGAATTAAATCAGTTAATACTAAAATTCCAAATTCAAGCTCCGCCTTTGGATAGTTGTCAAATGAGCTGACGTTTTGTTAGTCTCCCTAGTTCGACGTTTTTGTAATTGTCCAAGTTTTTGTACATTTTTGTGTATTGTTGATCGAACGTTTAACTGTTTTAGCAGCTTTTGGTACTTTTAATATTTTTGAACATTTTAATAATTTGTTGAACTGTTGTGATCCGAACGTTTAAGTGCTTCAAGAAGCGAAATGGTACGTGCTTTAGGTGATAAAGTAGCAGCGATCCTAATTCTTGGTGAAACTGGACAAAATATTCATGCAGCAGAACGCATTTTCAATGAGAGGTTTCCCGATCGCCCCGTTTGGATGACTTATTTAAGGGAGCTTCTTCGTGAGTTTGAAACAACGGGTAGTATTAATGATATACTGGTAGAAGTAATAGTTAATCCTACTTCTTCAACAACTCACGTTGCATCTATCTGTGAAGTCAGTCGAAGTAAAGAACACAGGGTGTTGAAAAAAAAACAGATTTCATTCATACAAATTAAAAATGGTTCATCAACTCTCAGACGACGACCCAGACCGAAGACAAGAATTTTGTGAAAATATGGAAACTAAAATTAACCAACAGCCAGACTATGTCAAAACAATTTGTTTTAGTGACGAAAGTACTTTCTATCTAAATGGAAATGTAAATACACAGAATGTGAGGTATTGGAGTGACGCAAATCCTCACCTGTTTCGTGAAACACATACCTAATTTCCTCAGAAGGTGAATGTTTGGGAAACCACGTCGTTTGGCCTCTTTTTTTAAATACTCATTTAACTGGAGCTGTTGCAGAACGCAATAGAACCGTTAATCCTTGAAATTTTGGAAGATAATCCAGATGTATTCGGCAATTTGGAAATAACATTCCAACAGGGTGGTGCTCCTCCACACTATTACGGTGCAGTAAGATGGTATTTGGATGAGGAGTATCGTGGTAGATGGATTGGACGACGAGGTTCAACGGAATGGCCAGCTCGATCGCCGGACCTCACACCTTTGGATTTTTTTCTGTGGGGGAACCTCAAATCGAAGGTTCACGCCACTGAACCTGACAATATTGACGTTTTGAAACAACGTATTGTTGCAGAATGTGAGGCTGTTTCCGCAGACACATTTGCCAAAGTACGAGAAGAGTTTAAAAATAGGATATTTCACTGTCAGGAACTGAATGGAGGTCACTTCGAGCAATGTCTTCTAGTAGATACTGATTCTTAAATCTGTAATTAATATCATACTGAATGGAATTAAAATTTTAATGTTTACTAATGAGCCATTAAAACTGCCATAAACACAAACAAAATTAGTATCATTGAATAGGTTTTTTCGATACCTTTTGAAAGAGGTGTCGCTTGCCGTAGGATTTCATTTAAAATTATTAGTCACAATGGCCTTGTGACGTCATCTTTGACGATTTCGTCATCTATCATCACTAGTAGGAAAGTTTACAACCTTTAATATTCCGTTTCCAAATTTCACTTGTTTATGTATAATCGTTCCAAAAATAAGAAGGGTGGAGGGGGGGAGCGGACTTTTGAGAAGCACTGTATAGTAGTCTTCCCTCCCTTTTGAATTTTGAACGGTCTGACGTAAAACCATTGTACAATGGTAGAACAATGAAAAAAAAAATAATGAATGATATCACCGATTCTACTTTTTGAAATGAAAGACATTGTGATTGCCCGATAGATGGCGTGGGGGGCACATCAACCTTAAAAATTTCAAATAGCATGGGGGGTCAAATGGCACATCGTTGAAAAGATCATTCAATTGTGTTTTCGTTTTTTCACAATATGCATTTGAAATGTCAAATATATGTGAGCATCTGAATTGTACCGTTACCTCAATAACTTTTGAACGGTTTGATGTGAAACAATGAGACATGAAATTTATTGAATGGTATTACCGGTCCTACTTTTTGAGAGAAGATACATTACAATTACTCGACAGAGGGCGCTGGGGGCACATCAACTTGAAAATTTCGAAAGGCATAGAGGTCGATTTGCACATCGTTGAAAAGTAATTCAATTTTTCTTTCAACTATGGTTGTTCTACGGAATCACAATTGCGAGTGTGGCTCTTGATAGCCCCCCCCCCTTCACCATCACTGTTAACTTTTGAACGCTTCGACATAGATTAACGGGGCCAAAACTATTTTGAATGATATCAACGATACTACTCTTCGAAATAAAAGACATTGTGATTGCTCGTTCGATAGATGGCGCGGGGGAGCACATCAATTTGAAAATTTCAAATAGCATGGAGGGTCAAGAGGCACATCGTTGAAAAGTTAATTCAATTATCTTTTCAACCATCAACCAATTTTTTTTTTAATTTCATTCGAACTTTTTTTCACAATATGCATTTGAAATTTTGTTATACTTTACATTTCAAATGCTTATTGTGAAAAAATGTATTATCGAAATTGAAAAAAAACTAGATTGTTTAAAAGAGAATATTTTCAACGAAGTGTCACTTGACCCCCCACGCTATTTGAAACTCTTAAGTTTATGTGCCACCCCGCGCCATCTATCGGGCAATCACAATGTCTTTCATTTCAAAAAGTAGTATCGATGATATCATTCAATACGTTTTATTTTTCATTGTTCTATGTCGAACCATTCAAAAATCAAGAGGGGGGGGGATCTATTAAAAGCCGCCCTGTATAGAAGACGGAATGTGCCACCCATAGACAAATTAAAAATAAAGAGACTGTTTGAAACATTGGCGATCTTGACCACCAAGTTTTTGGTACGGCCAGTCACGCATGGAGGCGCTGCCCGCAATCAACAGACGAATGATGAAATGATAATTTTCCAATTTCGACGTTTGTCAGAAAATGCCAAACCACGTAATAATTTCAAAATAATTCTACTGTTATTGTCATCGAAAAATTAATGATAGAAATTATACTATGGACTTGAATTCGGAATCCAACATCGAAAATAGAATGTTTTGTTATTCGAGTTGACGCTGAAATTCCTGTAAATAGTCTTTTACAAGGTAGAATATACGCTGCTTTTCACAAACTGATACTTATTTCCATCCATCAGTTGCAGAATTTTTTTTACAAATTGGTACTTATTTCCATCCAAAAGTTTCCATTTCCTATCATCATTTGAGGAAGTACGAAGTACTTGGTCTACTTAATGATATCATCAAACTGGAGTATTTGTTATACCTACTCGTTCTTCTTTGTGCTAATAAATTAACAAAATTATTGAAGGTATGTTGTAAATGTAATTTGTTTTCATTTTGGTTGATTTCATAATAAGACTGAAGAATATTTTTAATTTTGCTGTTTTTCAGAGTTTTATTATTGTTTTGTCTGTAGTTGTACCTTGTCCTAGATAAAATAAAATGTTTTTTATGGTGTTAATCTTATTATTCTTATTTTATAAGAACTTTTATTTTGTTCTTGTTATCATGAAACAAAGATTTATTTTGAAACTTTACTTCAACCACGAACTAACAGTCTACGAATCGATTACTGTATATATTTTATTAGTGATCGATTTGCCATCCCTGTATTTCATATGATACAACCATTCATATGAAATACAGGAATGGCAAATCGATCACTTATGAAATATATACCATATCAACCATATAAAAGTAATACATTTAAAAAACCCGCCTGTACTAACTTAGTTCGGCCAGTTGCGAGTTATGTCGCCACTGTCTAAACGTGTTTGCCAACTTTTTCTGCAGGTTTGACAACTCTCTTTATTTTTAGTTTCTCTATGGTGCCACCATAAAAAAATTGAATTTATCTCTTCTTAAGGGCAGTTTATACTTGATATTCATAAAAACTCTGCTGACTGGGGAATTTCATTGAAACGATATAATCCTATATTTGAGAACTTATTATTAGTGCAATCAATGAACATCGAATCCACCCCTTCATAAAGGTATGATTTAAACTTGTGATGTTCAGAAAAATACTGGTTCAACCAAAAAACATCGAATCTACCCCTTCTAAGGGATATATTAGATATTCATTATATGGTCTGCAACTTACCTACCCAGGCTCCGGAATGTGTTTGTGAATATGTCTGTAACTATTATATACAGAATGACAAAGTATTAACCAATGTTGAAATATCTTTCAAGATATTTTACAGTGCTATGGAAAGGAATACGTATACTTAATCGAAAAACATAATGAAAACTATTGATAAAATGTTGATGATCAATTTTCTCATTGATTGTACTGTAAGCAGCATCTACTGGTCATATTCCTAAATTAATCACACTGGTTTTTAGTACCTTTTAAAAAAACAGGGGGCCTACAAAATAGTCGTCACCATTGTCTAAAGATATCTTTAGACAATGTCGTCACCCACTGATGTAATTGAAAGCAGATATCTCTTGTTGCTTGGTTGCTTGGTAGCCAATGAGCTTGGGTAATTCGTTTTGAGATGGCGCATGTGGGACACCTAAAAGATGAAATAGAAATCGACATTTTTCATTCGAGCTTGTGAGAGGCTCGAGAAGTTCTGTGAACGTGATTAATAAGAATACATAGTAAGTCATATAATGATTGAACATCATGGAAAAAATTTCAAACTTCAATCATATAAAGTCTGTCGAACTGTCCCATACAGAAGGTGAAAACGGAACGCTGATAATCTATCCTTCATTTTGAAAGATTCAAATGAGAGGGTTGAAATTTGAAATGGTTTGGGAGTTAGGTGATTCCTATTTGTGGGAAAAAATATATTGGAACGAAGATCCTGTAAGCGGCTTGTGGTAGGTGTGGACTGATAGAAATCGTCACGTAAGAAAAAAGCGTTATGCCCCCTCCATGCGACTTTCTCTCTTTGTCTCTTTCTATTATATACGAGTCTGTGTGACAAGCGTCTAGCCCTTGCTCATATGATTCCGAAGTTGTACGAAACCATCCCAACTGCTGTTCTGCTTGCGGGAAATTTCAAATGATACATGAGCGGTAGGATATTTATGCGAATACAAGACGGATATTATGGTTCAGTGCTAATACGTGGAAGATATTTTTATTTCTTTTATATTTCTATATAACGTATGTTTAGATGATTATATCCTTTTATATTTCTATATTATTTAGATGATTATATCCTGTTTTGGACATAATTTCTTATGTTTTTTGTATGTCGAAGTTGGATAAATGGTTTTTATTGAATCTGTGGCACGTGAATTTGATATAATATAACGAATAGTATTATCAGGAATAAAATACCTTCAACTGTGGCGGGGGAGTTTGGAAAAGGGATATATTGGTAAAGTATTGCATGGTATAATGCCAATTGAATGTGATGGAATATAAAACGTCAACTTTCAAAGGAAAAATATTGAGAAAAAAACCAACATAAAATGGTGGATACAAGAGATGGATGGCAACATATTCTGCTACCTCGTTATTATTTATAATTCATTTTATATCTAATTTTTATTAATAAATATATAAACTTTTGATTTGATTCCTCACTTACATTATTTGCATTGAAAATGATAGAATATAAAAAATAACCGTCACGTGATGATAAATCTCCATATCGAATTACATTGGAGTTGAACAAAAGGCGTAAGAAATTTCGCACGCCATTTTTTTTTCTACAATCTTTTCAATGCAAATAATGTAAAGTAAGGAATCAAATCAAAAAGTTTCATTTTATATTTTATTTAATAAAAATTAGATATAAAATAGTGAATTATAAATAACATCAAACTAGCAGAATATGTTGCCGTCAATCTCATGTATCCACCATTTTGTCTTTTTTTTTCTCAATATTTTTTGAAATTTGCCGTTTTTTCTATTCCATCACATTTAATTGTCAAACTCCTCCGCCACAGTAGAAGGCATTTTATTCCTGATAATACTACCCAGTAAACCAAAATATGTGTCTGGAACATTTCTTACACAATTAATTTTTCATATGAAATATTTCTTCTTTTGACTCAGATACATTTGCGAAACATAGCAGACACCAGAAATGACCTACGTATGAAACGTTTCACTGAAACGTTTCAATAAAAATGTTCCTGGAACATGTTTCAACTGCGTTTGAATACATTCAGACATATTTCACAGGCAATGTTTCAGAAGAAACATATATGAAACATAAAATAACTTCTCAAGAATTCATTTTGAAATATTTCACGTGCAATGTTTCAAGAAAAACATATAGGGAACATATTATATAACTGTATAAAATGTTATTGAACATTCATGAGACATATCACATAATTCATAAAAAGTAGGTATGAATCAAATGCAATAGTTGGTCTTTGGAATAGATATTGGCTTTCCTGTTTGTTACAATAACACTTACCGATAACTATAATATTTAGGGGTTTCAATGTTTTCAGAATCC
>JAFIRS010005272.1:0-61306 GCA_018342105.1 Gonioctena quinquepunctata
TTGTTAGTATCACCAGTAATCAACTTATCAGGATTGTTCCTTTTATCTTGATCAATTGAGCTCGTGAAAATAAGCAAAAAATTTTTTTCTAATTATTGACCTGTATGTATGTCTTCTTTCAATATTCCACCAATCACGCCGCGAGAACAGACATTTTCAATGAAAAAATCCGCGTGGGCCTAATTTCATCCAGCATCGCTTAGGAGCTCAAACGCCCTCGCGCAACCCCCAAAAACCATGTTTTTGCGCAGCTTTTAAAATACAACCAGATCACGCCCAACTTGTCAACCAAAAAAAAAATCAAATCTCTGGAAAATAAAAAAGAACAAAAGGAGAATTGTTTTAATTTTGAAAATATGTCGCATCTTTTTAAACTTTGACATTGAATATTATCTGACCTTCATGGTTGGTGTTGATGAAACTTCAATCAGAAAACGACAGAATGTGTGGAAAATATCACAACTGTCACTCTCTTATTGATCAAAATCATGTATAGAGTGAACTAATAAAACTTGAATCTCCAACACCCTCACTTAGAAGTTCAGTTACTCTATTATGTGCCACTCACATGAATTCCATGATGTATGTATGCTTCAGACCATATTGCATCAGCATCAGCTACCATTTTTGTTTGGAAGGGTCTCTGATGAAGTGATGACGGATGTCAATGTGTTCGAGAATGGTGAACTGGGTTTTCGACCAAACGCTTGGCCTTCTGTTTATCACTGAAAATCGTAATGTTTTCTACAGAAATTTCAAATTTTCCGATAAATTTTCTCAAATCAATGGCTTATTTGGCTGCCTCTGTACCAGACAGAGCCACTGTTTGCTGTTTTCGGGACCCCTAGCTAACAGCTGCTCCTGCTATTTTGAAAATATATCCGGTATATGATCGCCTATCTTGAATGTATGCACCTCAATCATCAGCATCAAATCCAGTCGAAGGAATGCCTGTCCTTTTAAAGATGAGAAATAAATCACATGAGAAAGAAACCAGATGTCCCCTTCAAGTGCCGAAGAACTCTCTATGCTGCTTTCCAGTGCTGTGCGCCATAATTTTTGATGAATTGACTCACTGTGTAGGCTATGTCAGGTCTTGTTGATACAGCTAATACGAATATTGTTTCATCTCTTCCTCATTTTAATCTTTTGGTGAGGTGAAATTTTGCATTGGCATCAAGTGGTGTTTCATTCAAAATTTTTCTGTATAAACTTTCTCTGACATAACATTATCTCCCCATTTCCGATGTCTTGCGTGAATTCAATGCCTAAGCAGAAATTTATAGGGCCTCGTCTTCAGTTTGGTAATTTTTTCTAGGTTGTTGGTAGCTATTATGATATGATCAACATATATGGTAACAATAGTAAAATTTATTTCGGTATTTGTACAATATACACATGGATCCTAAGAGTTTCATTCCCATCATTGAAGAAGCGATTCGCTTTCATTTGAATGTGATTGCATCGAATACTGCATCCTTGATCTCTCTCTACCTCCGGTTCGAATGAATCTTGGTCAATTTCATTTGAATTGAATTTAATCTGTTCTATTTCATTGTTTCTCTCATTCTTTTGTCGATTGTTTTCTTGCTCACTTTTTTCATTCTCAAATTCTCTACTTCCAGACTCCCATATCATATTCATTATGAGGTTTATGTCCCTCATTGGATTTTTCTATATCAATATTCTGCTCAAAAGGAACTATCCTTTTATCAAATGTTACTTCCAAGAAATCTTCATTGTTGTATTTTCCACTGTATTGATTTATTGATTTCTCGTCTCTGCTATTATCATGTTCTGAGATTTTTGATCGGAAAGTCTAATAGCTTTTGCTTCATTCGAATATCCAGTATTTACAACCGAAAATTTCAAAATGTGTCGAAAATTTTCAAAAGTTTGAACAAAGTTGAAATAGACCAAAATTTCCATCAATTTGAACATTATAAATCTGATTATTAGAACCAGGAACATACATCACATGCGAGAATGCTCACAAGTTTTACTTCATTCTCATGACAGATGAGCACTGAAAATGGCCGTAGGCCGAAAGGTCTTTGCTTAAATATACAAAATCCACACAAAATACAAAACTTCAATTTATGATCGAATTATTTTTTCTCCAATACAAATCTCAGCTCACTTTTGGAAACCTTCAAAAACTTCTGCCTCACTTTTCAGGAAGTATACCTCACATCATCTAGATTTGTCGTCTAACGTAACGAAATATTTGGCTCCTCGTATGGATTCTGTTCCCAAGGGACCATATACATTTGAGTAAACAATTTCCAAAAATTTTTCAGTTTTTTTCGAATTATACGTTCGGAATGGGTTTTGTTTTTTTTGCTTTGATACATATTTCACAAGGTGATAATTTTTCACAAGATCTACTCCAAACACTAATTGATTTTTAGATATTTCTTCCAAACTTGACTTGTTCAAATTTCTAAATTTCACATGCCATTTTTCTGTATTCCAATTTGAAATTGAAATATTTGCATATTCAGAAATAGACTCCAAATAATATAAATTATCACTTCGATTTGCTACAGCAATTTTCCGAAAAATCGATGGTTCTTTCGTCTCAACATGGACTGCATGCCCTCTATGTTATTTTTGAAACTGATATCTTATGACTGTTGTGCGCAAATCCGAAACATGTAGGGTATTTCTCAACAACAGGGATTGTTCTTCAGAAAGAGTTAGGTATAGATATTTTGCCATTTAACTATATTTCAGTTGAAAAATTATTAGCTAAATTCAAGGTCCTCCTGGATGTTTTCCAATCTCTGAAATTTTTTAGTTCTGAACTTGTATGGGATGTACAACCACTGTCTTGACACCAATCCTTGCCTTGTCCAAATTTTTAAGCAAAAATATTTCTTGTATTGTAATTGGTTCTACTGTATAAGCTTCTTCGGCCTGGCTTGCAGTTTGCCTAAAGCTATTTTTATTTCTGTTACGGCATTCGATAGTTTGCAACACCCCTTACTTTTGAACCCCAGATATTAAATTATATGATTCAAATTTAACAAGGTGAAATCACTTTGCCGATAGGCTGCTCAGATGGATACGGTTAGGCCGTGAGTAAGGTTCAATTAATGACTTTTCCTAGTTAATCAAATTTGGCCACTAAAAAAATTATACATTAATTAACTTGACTAGTTCAAGAGTTGGGCGCCAGACTTGCTAAAGACAAAAGTCAAAGATAAATAAAATTAAATAAATGTTACCTAGCTTGTATGGGAAGGCAAATAAATATGCAATAAATCAACTTAACAAATTTATTCCAGTTGGAATTCTGAACAAGATAAATTTTTTTTACAAATACTAGAAAAGTATTTAACTTCTCTAAAAAAATGGAAAAATTACATAAAAAAAGGAAACCAGTAATTTTGACTCTGATCAAAATTCGAACATTTACACCTATGATTCCTCCAGTTGTTGGTCACGAATATACCTTCGGAGATCTTGAACGAGATAGAGGAAGGCTAGTTTCTTGAAGCTGGTCCCAGCGGTTCTAGGAGGAACTTGGTTTCAGCGGTTACGATTAAGATGGTCGTGGGTGGTTCTATAGTTGGTTTTAGACCCCTTATCGGCGTGAATTGAGCTGATCTTCACGGACCAGTGCTGATATTGATGTGCTGTAAGACCTCCCAGGCTACTAGTCCTTCCGTCTCCGTAGATGGGTTCCCTCCGTGGTATATATCATGCAAGAAGATGATAGGAATCAAAATATGTACAAAAAGGGAGAACGAAGGATATCCTTTGAACCTCAAGTTTTATGTTTCAAATTTTAATCGAGAGTCAAAAGATAGATGCAAATGATAGCATACAATAAAAATCTCAATCTATATAAAAGACGAGAAGGTTACAGTGAAAGAACAAAGATAATGAATAGCAATTCAATCTGCTATTCTGGAGTTAATTTATAGTTAATTTTAATAATTTAAAAAAATATTAAAATGAACAAAATTTAAAACCAAACAAAAAACCTCACCCAAAACGTTATGTTCAAATTCAGTTAAGTTTTGAAACAAGTAAGTTTTGATAAGGTGATTCTATGTACCAGAAGGGTAAAAAATGTAATGAAAGGAAAGGTATTCCCAAAGAAATATAAAATTTCCTTGAAATTTTACCAGAGAAAAAATATAGTATTTCAAAGCAAAATACTATAAAATTGCCAGAGAAAAATCTACTATTTTAAAGCAAAATATTTAAAGGTTCCCAGTACAAAGATATATTATTTTAAAGCAAGTGCCAAAGGAAAAATAGCGTTATAACCAAAATACTCTAGTAGGCTACATAAAAAATAGGGTTTCCGAACAACGATAATAGTCAGAGTAAAAGTATACTCTTCAGCCAAGATAAGAAGAGAGAGACACACGTCTTTCAGTGAGCACGACTCTCTTAGATAAAGATACAGTGAAAAATTCTTTTATTGAGAATTTCCAAAGATAAACCGAAGAGGGAGACCACACGTCTTTCAGCGGCACAACTCTCTGGGAAAAGATAATGTTAAATAATTCTTTTGATTGAAGAATTTTTAAAGATAACTGCAGAGGGAGACCTCACGTCTTTCAGTGGGCACAACTCTCTTAGATAAAGATAATTTGAAATAGGGCGGCAATTCCTTTTCAAATCGATAAACAGGTAATTCTCAAAAATTTTGTGAATCTCCTGCTCTTGGCGACAAGGTAGTAACTGAAGTGAATTGACTCTGCAACGATCAAAAATCAAATAAGCTACACTGGGAATTGAATGGAGTAATAGATATAAGAAATTTATTAAACGGAAATCAACTTTACGCTTGAGGCATATATTGAATCGAGTGTTCTGAGACCGTTAGGCCAGAGGTACAACTCTCTCGATAAGCAATTCTTTCTCAAGAGAAAAGAAAATTACTCTCATAAACATATAGTTATGAAATAAAGAAAATTGCTTACCAGAGAGCCGTCCTATTAGTCACTCCGAACAATCAAATACGCCCTTCGCTTCAATTGGAATCCTTGGAACAATCTACTGGTAGTATGAGGGGAGTAAGCTCTAGTCCATTCGAGATTACCAATTACTTGGTACCTAAAAAAGGCAAAAGCGTAGAACTGATTTCCAATGAAAAAAAATCAGTTCCCAATATTCGGAACAGATGTTACGTTAGCCAAATATGTACTATGAATGATTTGTCAAAATGGCCGAAATATCTATCTTTAACCTTCAAAATTACCATGCAGTATTTCCAAGAATTCTAATATTACAAGCATAAGAAAAAACAAGAGAATGCTAATCAGCTACAACATTAATTAAAAGATAAAGAGAATAATATTACTCTATTAAACTCCAGCAGTGAAACTCACTCAACATATAGATCGTACAAATCAAAGCCAACTCACCCCGTACACCTGCCTATCTCGACGTTCAAATCAAGAAAGAGAACGATTATCCTTTCGGTTCGACGAAATCACAGTTCACCTGTTTTCCATTCTCGGTTTCTTTCCTATTTGAAAAAACTTGGAAAAAACCAAACGCTCGATAAACGCGATCGACACGAAAATGAAATGTCACGGTCACACTGTCAAAATACCATTTTCTAGGGACAATAATGAACGCACATTCTTCACGACCTGAGCGCAGTGACTACTGACCCGTACTACCGTAAAGATAACCGGAAAAGTTATGAGAAATTGGTTATGTGTAAGGACGTAACGAAAAATTCGTTACAAGTTTTGTGCCCTATTTCATGATGTTTATGACACCTAAACTTGATATCAACCTCCGCAGTAGTTTTGTCAGAATCAATAGATCAATTTTCTTTTTTTGAGGAATATATTTGTTCTCATAGCGCCTATATTTTTATGTTTTGCATACAAAGCAACTTATACAAAATATTCATGGTTATTCCTTCTTGTATCATATCTTCATTTTCAGAATATCGGGAATGGGTAATACGTCGCGTGATTCAATTAATTGCACAGCGAAAATTTTCAAAATCAACGGGTAAACTATATAACAGCATTATTGCTAATAACTTCTAATTGATTGTGATATCAAATTCCTCCAATTTGTCTACAATATCTATTAGAAGATGTATCCAGATGCTCTCGTACATTCTCTCCAGGTGTCATCTTACTCAGGGTGAGTCTCTCCAAAAGTGATGCTTTTCTTGCATGCCCCTTGTACTGGTATACACTTTCCAGTTTCTTCCAAATTTCCATCGAAGTGATGGTGATGGCCGACAGTGAGAAGACAGTGTTGTTGTGAGCTCCGTGTTTTTAATCGTAAAAAGTGGTTAAACTCAAGCCTAAGTGATCTAGTTTTCTAGCAATCATTGTATTAAAGTGAGGTTCAGTTGTGAACGAATTTTCGCAGAAATAAAATGGTGATTACACGTGAAATACGAGATGAAATAAGAAATTCCGTGAGTACAAGCATCAATTCCGTTTTGAAAGAAGAGGCATTTATTAAATTAATAGTGGAAAAAGTATCCGATAGTCTAACAAAAAACTCTGGTTGAAAAAAATCGGCGAACTAGAGCAGAAGATAAACGAGACTAACAAAAAATGTGTCGAGAATAGTACGGTTATTGAGGAGCTTAAAGAAGAAACTGCGGTACTCAAATCGGAAAATGAATATCTTCTACGAAAGTATGACATAATTGATCAGGAAACCAGGTCGAAAAATTTGCGAATATTCAAAGTTGATGAGAGGCCACAGGAAAATTTATCTGAAGTGCTAATTGGACTTTTTGAATCGCGCTTGTCAATTAAAATCGATCCAAGGGATATTCTTATGTGTACTAGATTGGGAAAAAAAGCAAGCTGACAGATCGAGAGGTATCCTGTTGACGTTGAGCAATTTGAATATGAAGCAAACCATTTACAATAAGAAGAAGATGCTTAAGGGAACAGGAATAGTCTTGAAGGAAGATCTAACAGAAAGCAGACTGAAACTTATGGAAGCAGCTATCAAAAAAACATCGCTAAGAAACGTATGGTCCTATAACGGCATTATTTACGCTTTGAAGAACAATATAAGATTTTCAATCAGAACCAAAGATGATTTGGAGAAATTTTGATATATATTTTTGCTTGCAATTCTCTTGAAATAAATAAAATTAAAAAAACTATTTTCAACTTTTGTTGTTGATTGATTTCTATAATTCAGACAAATGAATTTGAACTGAAATAATGTGAATAAAACATAGAGCTCGCAGCAAAATTCTTCCTTATTTTTTTTTTTTCTTCTTTCCGGTTTTTATATATATTCTCTTTTTATTTTTTTAATTTCCTTTTTTTTTCTCTCTTGTTTTTTGGTGCCAACTCTTATAAAAATATTCTGCTGGTCTCCATAATCTCTCGAATTGAGTGCATACAAGTGTTTTGATCAAAGGAAGCAGAAATTTTCTACCTATTTTTCCTGTACTACATACAATTTGTGTGAAACCTATTGTCTATTTCAGATAATTGCATATTACTATTAATGAAATGAAAATTGCTCACTTGAATATCAGATCTTTATTTACAGGCTTTCAGGAGTTCAAGGAAATTGTATTGGAAAATGATATTGATATTATGCTACTGTCTGAGACATGGTTGCCCAGATGATCACTCTGTTGTGGTGGACATTCCTGATATACGTTATTTCGTAAGGATAGAGTTGGTAGAGGTGGGGAGTTGGAGCATATGTTAAAGTCATCTGTAAGTTGTGAAATCTTGCACATTGACATGGTTATGGGAAGTAACATTGAATATATCTTACTAAAAATGCGAGACAGACATAAAAAATTTATTGTTGGAGTTTTTTATAGACCACCCACCGCTCTAATGGGAGATGTAATAGAAGATATTGAAAACATACTTGCTTCAACCTATCATACTGTTGATTGGATGACGCTCTTAGGAGATTTCAATGTAAATTTTTTTAATTTGGATAATCCGTTAATGCACTGCTTTGAATCTTTTGGTTTTTCACAAATTTTGAGTGTTGCAACGAGAACCACTAGCACAACGAGTACGTTACTTGATCTCATCTTCGTTTCAACCACTGATATAGTAAAAAAATCTGGTACATTGCCTGTACATGGAATATCAGATCATGACTTAACATTTTTACAAGTGGGGATGCCTATACTCCAAAACGTACCCAAACTCATTACCTATAGATGTTGTCGGCACTTCAATATCAGTAACCTATTAAATGACCTTCGGAGCTTACCTGGGACAATATCATTGTAGAAAATGATCTCGATAAAAAAATTGATATATTCAATGAGTTCATTCTCCTTGCTTTCAATAATAATGCTCCATTTGTTCAAAAAAACGTAACAAAACCACCAGCACCCTGGCTGACGGATAATTTAATAATCTTAAAAAAAGAGAGAGACAAAGCTTTACAAAAGTTCAAAAAAACCAAAAGAGAATGCGATTTTAAAAGATATAAAGAATTGAGAAATTATACTCTCGCGGTAACTAGAAGTGAGAAAAAAGCCCATCTTAATCATGTTCTTCAAATGAAAAATTATAAAGCTTCTTGGAAAACACTGAAACACTTGGGTGTCTGTTCGAACTCTAAAAACATAATTCCTGATAACCTATCGAATCCCGATACCATGAACAACTATTTTTCTACCTACCTGCAGTATGTAGCTGATAAATGTGATGAGAAAATTGATTTTTATATTAGGTCAGTTCATAACCCTCCTTTGCAATTTTCATTCAGATTAATAACTGTTGAAGAAGCCAATAAAGCTTTACATAGTATTAAAACGAATGCCTTTGGAGTAGATAATATAAATGCTGAAATGTTAAAATATTGCAGTCCATTCATAGACAAATATATAACACACATAATAAATTGTTGCATTGAAAAATCATACTTTCCAGTTTTATGGAAAAGTTCTGTTGGTATACCTATCCCTAAAAAAAGTCATCCCAAAGATTTTACAGATCTCAGAATCATTAGTTTACTTCCTACTTTATCCAAAATTTTCGATAAAAATTTGTATTCACAAATATATGAACATTTCACTGCAAAAGACTTACTTACTGATTGCCAGTGCGGTTTTAGACCAGGTAGAAATACTGAAATATCTCTCGACTGTAACCGATGATTTATTAACTGCTTATGATGAAGGTTTATCTAGTGTTTTGGTACTACTTGATTTTCTAAGGCATTTGATACCATTAATCATGAGTTGCTTTGCACAAAATTGAGATTTTATGGCTTTGATGATTCATCGGTGTTTCTGATATGGAATTACTTTTTGAGGCGTTCTCAAGTAATATCAGTAAATGGATTATATTCATCCAAACTGGATATACTTTCAGGTGTCCCGCAAGGGTCCATATTAGGCCCCTTGCTTTTTATTATATACACTGCTGATATTTTGAATAATATAGAACAATGTAAGGTACAAGTATTTGCAGATGATACACAAATGTATCTCAGCTTTAGTACTGAGGATTGGGTAAATGTCGAAGACATCATAAATAATGAATTGAACAATATCAAGACTTCCTCTGATCAGCACAACTTGGAACTCAATTCTGAAAAATCGAAGATACTGTTTTTTGGCAATAAAAACAATAGAAACTTATTAAGAGACAATATGACAATCCATATTGACAATTCACCATTAGAAATGTGCGATTCAGCCAGGAATCTTGGCTTAGGGTTAGATGTTGAGATGCGCTTCTCTCTTCATGTCAGGAGTATTATAAGTAAAGCATTTGCATCCTTGAAACTCATTTATAGTGCTCGCCATTTTCTCAGCGTTAAAATGAAACGAACATTATGCGAGTCATTGGTTCTGAGTCACTTCAACTATTGTGATTTCATCTATGGACCTTGTTTAACAAGGGTAGATAAGGACAAGATTCAGAAAGTGCAAAACAGCTGTTGTAGACTAATTTATGGAATCAGAAAATATGATCATATTTCTCAAAAATTTCAAGAATGTAACTGGCTCAACATGGAAAACAGGAGGCAACTCCATCTAGGTACTTTCACACATAAATTTCTCAATGATCCTAACTCACCTGCTCTAGTACGTAAATTCATTCCTAGATCCAAAATACACTCAAAAAATGTCAGGAATAGATCCACCCTGACCATGCCCCAGCACAGAACTGCAATGTTCCAAAAGTCATTTGTATTTGATGCTATTCAGATGAACAATCATTTACCTGATGAATTCATAATATACAATATTAATAAATTCAAGTATAAATTAAAATATCAACTATTTGAAACACAGCGAAAAATGTCTCGGCCAGCCTTGTAACTTCCTTTATTTATTTAGAAAGTGGTATTCTCAACTTATTCCATATTGTAATATTTATTATACTAGGTGCACTCGTTCATTTCTACAAAAATCGTATTCCTTCTATAATCACCAATATTGTGGATCCAGCCAACATTTCCAACATCACCAAAATATTTCATGTGACTCTACTGTCGTGTTATTGTTTTTTTTTTTTCTTCTTCTCTCTTTTCCTTATATATAATTTTTCCTTCTCTTGGGCAATTGCCCTCTGGTGGTTAAGTAGAATAGCTTTAAGCTAGACTTCGCCATCAGTTTCATTAAATTGTAATGTTTTCTTTTTTTCTATTGACAATAAAGACGTTTATTATTATTATTATTATTGTATTACGCTATTCCACTTGCTTAAACTCTGACGGACTAATGCAAAAAATAAGCTGCTTCCGCTTTCGATGCTTTCGATGATTCTAGATTTCCATTTACGACTTCTGGTTTGACTATAGATCCATTCACATAGCCCCAAGATAATTTTTTTACCAAAACTGCTAGTAGATATACTAGGCGGGTTCTGGCCCACTTCCATCTGGGCCAGAACCCGCCCTAGCTATACACGCTTTTTCGGCGGCAGCTACAATGGGGGCAGCTACAGCTGGAAACACGTTATGGGGGTCATTTTGGGGCCCAATCATATATAGAAAAGAATATGGCCGCCGTAGGTTGAGTGAGAAAGAATATTGGGTCTGGGGGCCACGTCTGGGGGTGTTAAGTGGTCTCTAGGACTGCTCCGACGGTCTGAGACAGCTGAGGACGTTATGGGGGCCGTTTTGGGTCCCAATCATATATAGAAAAAAATAATGGTGGATGTAGGTTAGGAATTTCAAGATGTCCAATAAAGCGGGGCCCGCCTGGGGGGTGTGTGACGGTCTCTGAGTGTTTTCACTGAGGTAGGAGATAGCTGGAGGTAATATGGGGGCCCAATCATTCATAGGAAAAGAGTATGGCGGCTGAAGGTTGGGAATTTCCAATGTCCGTTATGGGGGCTCCGACTACTGGAAGCCGCATTGGGCCCAACCATATATATATATATATATATATAGGCAAAAATATGGCGGCTGTTGATTAGGATTTTCAAGATTTCCGCCATGGGGGCAGACCCTATTGGGGTACTTATCGGTATCGAGAGTCTCCCACGGAGGTCTGAAATATGTGTGGAAGACGCATTTGGGCCACTAAGGTCTGAGACGGCTGGAAACGTAATGAATGCATTATGTGGGGGCTGTATTGGAGCTCAATAATTCATAAAAGAAAAAAGTATGACGGTTTTAGGTTGAGAATTTCAATATTTATATATATATATATATATATATATATATATATATATATATATATATATATATATATATATATATATATATATATATATATATATTTGGCTTGTTTTTCTTGGGTTTTAGGTTCGTGGATCTGACTTTCATAAATCAATTACAACTTTGTTTTGGTATAACACGTGTAATTCATACGTTTCTACGTTTCGACGGGAGGATCCTCGTCTTCATCAGGATTACAAACATTACAACTCTTCAAACATAGGATTCGTTTGGACCTTCTTAGTTTGTCATGGTTTTTTGTTTTATATCCATAACAAGGTAGTGATTGAGTTGTTTACTTTACGATATGGTCACCAGATATATAATTAGTATAATAGTAAATAATCCTAATAATAATAAATTGTAGTTATAAAATGAAATCATTTGATTAATCCTATTATTGTAATTAATCAGTTTTGTTCCCTTAAAGTATTTTCTGATGTCTCCAAATGATAAGCCCATTAGGTGATGTCTTCCTTCACTTCCATTATATGTATAACTACACATGAGAAATATCATAATTGCTGGGGACCAGTCATGTATGATATGATAATAAAATATGGTGTTTCATTACAGCAACAAAAATATGACAGATACAACACGAATACACATCCCAGATCCCAACACACTATGAAATTTCCAGAGTTCTTTGAATTATTTGAAATTTACTACTCGAAAACTATTGAATATTGGGAAAATGTGGAAAATGATATAATCATCCAACGTTCCATAAAATTTACAGAGAACTGGGTTTTGGAATCGTTTATGTTGTCATTATACATTTGTTTTTTTTTGTGCTCTTTCAGGTAGATAACCACAACACAAATTTTCCTCATCTCATCACTAACCTAATTGAGAGAATCAAACTATAGTTAATATGACGTGCTCCTCTTCGGAAAATTAATCCCTTGCTAATCAAAATTTATCTATTCGATTTTCCATAAAATCAACTGAGGAAGAAGTGTGGGGCCTAGGTCCGCCATGTGTCTAGGCCGACAGGGGGTAATACTTGTGACGATCCCAGACGTAGCTGGGTAAAGTCCATGTCCCCTCTCAGTTAACATGGTAGCATACCTAGTAGCTTTCGAAAGAAAGTAAGCGGCGGATATGGTTGATGCGAGAGAAATCTTGCTGATATTGGAATTCTCCATAGGCTTGCCATTGCCTCGCCCCAATGTGTTGGACTCTGGTGATAGATAGTTGACCAATGAAAAACATACCGTATTCGGTAGAGACGGGGAAGTCCTTTATCTATGGGCACTGATGATTGTATTCCTTGCTGATTTGGCAAGAAGCGGCGCATTTACTCGCTCGGGTACTGACATCCCAGAGCCAGTAGCCTCATCAGGCGGACCCACCGTGGCTGAAATGATTCGGTAGCAGGATAACCTAGCGCGTTGATCCAGCGTATCCGGATTCCCATAGTGTGGGGTAGGGTGAGGTACTCACCAGCTTGCTGTTGTACATATTGGTGCTGTGGCAGTAGTGTATTCGTGACAATGAATGCAGACAAGATTTGGGGAAGAAAAAATGATTGAGCTTACAGAAATAGTACGCTGTATATATAAATGGATTGATAATTTCCTAAAGATTCGTAAGTGAATACATTTCGGAAGAGTAGATCATAGGGGGGTTGATATGGCTCTTCAGCCCCACCGCACCTTGACCTGTGAGATCTTTTGTACATTACCCTTCACCTATTCAAGACCCGAGATCCCGAGACTCCCTGCAAAGCGTATCAGTTTCCTGGGAGCTAAGTTCCTGGTGTATAAGGGCGTTAGTAAAACTCCTTCGAAGAACTCAAGCCTTTTGCAAAACAGCACTTGGTAGTCGAAAAGGAGGAGTTCTGCAGTTCCAGCGAAATTCTCGCAGTAACGGCACAGTTTACTGTCTGATCTTTTCATTTTTTTGAGGTGATACCTCAGAGGACAATATCCGGTGAGCAGTACCAGTTTCAATTCTTGCTCGTCCAACTCGAGAAGCTGTTCAGCTTTCTTTGGCGATGAGCTCGAAAGCTGTTTCGCTTGTCTTTGCCCTGGAACCTTATTCCAGTGGGTTTCAATTTTGTCAGCTTCCCAGCGCCGAAACTCTTCTTTGAAAATATCACAGAAGGGTTCTGGGCCAGAAAATTGGTTATTTGCCCCTTCCAAGGCTGTTTGCTTCCGCATTGCCTTTGATTTCTTTGCACCCACATCAGAGTAACCTAATTATTCGTAGCCAGTTGTCTTAGGGAGAGTTTGTAGTCCCAAGTCAGTCTAGACTCACAAATGTGTGACTTTAGAGCTTTTAGTGCTGCTTTTTAAAGAAGTAAAACAGGAATGAATTCTCTGGAATCTTCAGGATACAACAAGATATCACGATTCCTGAATGAATAAACTTGTTTCAGATAGTCATCTGAAAAATAAGAAATAAAATCTCCATATAAGTCAGTTTCAGAATATATTCAAATTTTTGCAGAATATGTATTTTGTACAAATATCTTTATCTTCGCTCAGTCTTTGTTTTCTAATAATTGTGAGTATTTCACCTTCGATTCTTCACATTCATATCTCTTCGAGGGAAATATTGTATTTCTATATGTTTTCGAAAATATGCTGTTACAATTTTTCTCTGATCTGCTGTCCATTCCACCAATGTCCTTTTAATTCCTCTCTCAATGTTTTTTTTTCATTTTTGTTTTTCTAACCTATTTCACACCATCGATCTTATTTCTTCTAAGGAGTATTCTCCCATTCCTGCTCACATAACTAACAGTGAGTAATATTCTCTTTTTTGTTGATGGAACCTTATGAGGTAATCAAAAAAACATATTCCACAATGAAAAAGGGGGAATTTTTGTGGCATAGAGGACAAATTATTAAATTAAAGAAAAAAAAGCAACCTCAAGTGGGAGTCGAACCCACGACCTTATGATTTCTAGCCATACGCTCTACCATCTGAGCTATTCGAGGACATAGGAATCGACACACACTCTGGTGACCAGATCGTGAAGTAAACAACTCAATCACTACCTTGTTATGGATATAAAAAAAAAACCATGACAAACTAAGACGGTCCAAACGAATCCTATGTTTGAAGAGTTGTAATGTTTGTAATCCTGATGAAGACGAGGATCCTCCCGTCGGAACGTAGAAACGTATGAATTACACGTGTTATACCAAAACAAAGTTGTAATTGATTTATGAAAGTCAGATCCACGAACCTAAAACCCAAGAAAAACAAGCCAAAAATATACCCTCAGGTTCAAGAAATTACCACAATAATATATATATATATATATATATATATATATATATATATATATATATTTATCCCGCGTACAATATTACGTCCGTACGTGGGTTTCCGACCATACACTATCGCGTCCTGAATGATACAACGTCCGTATACCGGATGCAGTATTGTTTTCCAACAATAATTCCTTTATTTTGAACGAACCATCGAATTATATATCCACAAATTGTACTCCGCTTCCAGAGCTCCCATGGCATATGAGAACAGAAAACATTCATTATCAAATGCAAGAGTTATGTACACCAGAAAAACATAATGAAGGACGTACTATTATACGGTCTTTGAAAGTTCCAGTATACATTTAGTTCAGACAATTTTTGTTTGGGGGGCGCTTTAAATCGTGAATGCTAATATTCATATACATTGAATATACTCCTTTCACCTATAGCATGATGATGCGTCCTCAGTCAGGCAACCATGTACAAAAATACATTATAGTCAGTGTCTTCATGTGCGAACACGTGCGAAGTTCTGGAGCACTTTTATTTTGTGAGTAAGTAAACTTCTTTGAATTTTTTTTACCTGACTTTTATATGTTTTTACAGAAATTCAAGATTTATGAGGAGGAAAACATATCATATATGAATGCAATAGTAAATTACATCAATTTCCCTCATTTGTTCGCCAGAAATAACTTTTATGAGTTTTTGAGAATTGCAAGTGTTTTTATAAATTTTCAAGGAATTGAGTTATTTAGAACCTCTACATATGTGTGAAAATTCACAAATTGCTTTTCGATAGTTTGGTTGACTGATTGCAGCATTGTGGTATCTCTAACTTTTTATGTAGACTGCAGACTTTTCCAAAGTGTTTATATTCAAGGCCGGGCATGCTCCAAAAGTGAACTGGACAGACGCTCTTTCTTTTCACGCCACAGACGGTAGACGATAGACAACTTATTGAGTTCATGTTTTAATTTATCCCGTATCACTCGCATTCATTTGGATTCTACTCATCTCAGAAAAAGCACATTTTTCCTTATATTATTTCGTCATCATTTATTTTCCAGTAAAAAAAACAACCGTTTTCGATCTTTGCTCTTAAATTCTTCCAAATCACGACTAATGAGTTTTTGAATATTTCGTCCAGCCCTAGCAAACACAATGAGAAACTACCTTCTACCCACGAGAATCCAATATCAAGGGATCAAAACGAAACCCTACCTTCTACACTCAGAAGCACTGGAAGACTAAATGATGAAATTGACAGTCGTCCTTCCACTCCAGAGATAGCAATCCGAATGAGAATATATCTACTAACGGGAATATAACTGGATATTGTAGAATATGAAAGTGGAAATATTGTGTCCGAAATATATAATGAAAAAGGGGGAATTTTGTGGCATAGAGGACAAATTATTAAATCAAAGAAGGAAAAAGCATCCTCAAGTGGGAGTCAAACCCACGATTTTATTATTTCTAGCCATACGCTCCACCATCTGAGCTATTCATAGGATGCCAAATCTTATCAGTGGTTAGAGATCATCTGCTTAGATCAGCTACTGAAATTTTCCAATGACGATGAAGTTGAGTGACAGGTAATGGATCTCGACGGCCAGTGATAAGTTCGTTTGATTTTCGATTAGTTTCTCACATGAATATTAAATTATGGAAGAATAGGGTTCACGAGTGTGTGTGGAAGGGGGAATTTTGTGGCATAGAGGACACATTATTAAATTAAAGAAAAAAAGCATCCTATGTCCTCGAATAGTTCAGATGGTAGATCGTATGGCTAGAAATCATAAGGTCGTGGGTTCGACTCCCACTTGAGGATGTTGTTTTTTCTTTAAATTAATAATTTGTCCTCTATGCCACAAAATTCCCCCTTTTCCATTATATATTTGGACACAATATTTCCACTTTCATCTTATATATTTGGCTAAATCTTATCAGTGGTTAGATATCAACTGCTCAGATCTGCTACTGAAACTTTTGAATGTCGATGAGGTTGAGTGACAGGTAATGGATCTCGACGGCCAGTGATAAGTACGTTTGGATTTTCGATTCATTTCTTACATGAATATTAAATTATGGAAGAAAAGGGTTCACGAGTGTGTGTCGATTCCTATGTCCTCGAATAGCTCAGATGGTAGAGCGTATGGCTAGAAATCATAAGGTCGTGGGTTCGACTCCCACTTGAGGTTGCTTTTTTTCTTTAATTTAATAATTTGTCCTCTATGCCACAAAAATTCCCCCTTTTTCATTGTGGAATATGTTTTTTTTGATTACCTCATAAGGTTCCATCAACAAAAAAGATAATATTACTCACTGTTAGTTTTGTGAGGAGGAATGGGAGAATACTCCTTAGAAGAAATGAGATCGATGGTGTGAAATAGGTTAGAAAAACAAAAATGAAAAAAAAAACATTGAGAGAGGAATGAAAAGGACATTGGTGGAATGGACAGCAGATCAGAGAAAAATTGTAACAGCATATTTTCGAAAACATATAGAAATACAATATTTCCCTCGAAGAGATATGAATGTGAGGAATCGAAGGTGAAATACTCACAATTATTAGAAAACAAAGACTGAGCGAAGATAAAGATATTTGTACAAAATACATATTCTGCAAAAATTTGAATATATTCTGAAACTGACTTATATGGAGATTTTATTTCTTATTTTTCAGATGACTATCTGAAACAAGTTTATTCATTCAGGAATCGTGATATTTTGTTGTATCCTGAAGATTCCAGAGAATTCATTCCTGTTTTACTTCTTTAAAAAGCAGCACTAAAAGCTCTAAAGTCACACATTTGTGAGTCTAGACTGACTTGGGACTACAAACTCTCCCTAAGACAACTGGCTACGAATAATTAGGTTACTCTGATGTGGGTGCAAAGAAATCAAAGGCAATGCGGAAGCAAACAGCCTTGGAAGGGGCAAATAACCAATTTTCTGGCCCAGAACCCTTCTGTGATATTTTCAAAGCCCACATCAAGAAAGAGTTTCGGCGCTGGGAAGCTGACAAAATTGAAACCCACTGGAATAAGGTTCCAGGGCAAAGACAAGCGAAACAGCTTTCGAGCTCATCGCCAAAGAAAGCTGAACAGCTTCTCGAGTTGGACGAGCAAGAATTGAAGCTGGTACTGCTCACCGGATATTGTCCTCTGAGGTATCACCTCAAAAAAATGAAAAGATCAGACAGTAAACTGTGCCGTTACTGCGAGAATTTCGCTGGAACTGCAGAACTCCTCCTTGTCGACTACCAAGTGCTGTTTTGCAAAAGGCTTGAGTTCTTCGAAGGAGTTTTACTAACGCCCTTATACACCAGGAACTTAGCTCCCAGGAAACTGATACGCTTTGCAGGGAGTCTCGGGATCCCGGGTCTTGAATAGGTGAAGGGTAATGTACAAAAGATCTCACAGGTCAAGGTGCGGAGGGGCTGAAGAGCCATATCAACCCCCCTATGATCTACTCTTCCGAAATGTATTCACTTACGAATCTTTAGGAAATTATCAATCCATTTATATATACAGCGTACTATTTCTGTAAGCTCAATCATTTTTTCTTCCCCAAATCTTGTCTGCATTCATTGTCACGAATACACTACTGCCACAGCACCAATATGTACAACAGCAAGCTGGTGAGTACCTCACCCTACCCCACACTATGGGAATCCGGATACGCTGGATCAACGCGCTAGGTTATCCTGCTACCGAATCATTTCAGCCACGGTGGGTCCGCCTGATGAGGCTACTGGCTCTGGGATGTCAGTACCCGAGCGAGTAAATGCGCCGCTTCTTGCCAAATCAGCAAGGAATACAATCATCAGTGCCCATAGATAAAGGACTTCCCCGTCTCTACCGAACACGGTATGTTTTTCATTGGTCAACTATCTATCACCAGAGTCCAACACCTTGGGGCGAGGCAATGGCAAGCCTATGGAGAATTCCAATATCAGCAAGATTTCTCTCGCATCAACCATATCCGCCGCTTACTTTCTTTCGAAAGCTACTAGGTATGCTACCATGTTAACTGAGAGGGGACATGGACTTTACCCAGCTACGTCTGGGATCGTCACAAGTATTACCCCCTGTCGGCCTAGACACATGGCGGACCTAGGCCCCACACTTCTTCCTCAGTTGATTTTATGGAAAATCGAATAGATAAATTTTGATTAGCAAGGGATTAATTTTCCGAAGAGGAGCACGTCATATTAACTATAGTTTGATTCTCTCAATTAGTATTACCATAACAGGTTAGTGATGAGATGAGGAAAATTTGTGTTGTGGTTATCTACCTGAAAGAGCACAAAAAAAACAAATGTATAATGACAACATAAACGATTCCAAAACCCAGTTCTCTGTAAATTTTATGAAACGTTGGATGATTATATCATTTTCCACATTTTCCCAATATTCAATAGTTTTCGAGTAGTAAATTTCAAATAATTCAAAGAACTCTGGAAATTTCATAGTGTGTTGGGATCTGGGATGTGTATTCGTATTGTATCTGTCATATTTTTGTTGCTGTAATGAAACACCATATTTTATTATCATATCATACATGACTGGTCCCCAGCAATTATGATATTTCTCATGTGTAGTTATACATATAATGGAAGTGAAGGAAGACATCACCTAATGGGCTTATCATTTGGAGACATCAGAAAATACTTTAAGGGAACAAAACTGATTAATTACAATAATAGGATTAATCAAATGATTTCATTTTTATAACTACAATTTATTATTATTAGGATTATTCACTATTATACTAATTATATATCAAGGATGACGAGATATTGTTGAAATACATACTATAAAAGTAACTTTAGGATTACGATGGGGAATAATTTTATTTATTACTTCAGAAGTATTTCCTTTTTCTGAGGATTTTTCCATAACTCATTACAGAAATAAAATGAATAATGAAAAACCTTTTTGAAAACTAGCTTTTATTCAAATGCACTAAAAAGAAAAAAATAATTGTTTTGGTTGGGTGACGTAGGTTATTCCGTGACTAAGAGATTCAATTCCATACGTACTCCCTGAACAATTCATTTTTGTTGAAGCATTGTTATTATGAGGCCTTTCACTCCTGTAAGTTCTGAGCTATCTAGTCCTTCAATTTGAAGACTATCTAGAGATTAACTCATTCGCCATCTTGGAGTTGCCATCTTCAATTTATGAATTTCAACTAAAAATCAATAATCTTCGACTCAATTCGTAATCTCCGACCCCAAAAACCCCGACATACCAATTTTGAATCGAATCGGGCCGACATCGAGTCGTGCCGACATACCAATTTTGAATCGAATATGGCCATAATCACAAAACTCGCCCGCCATCTTGGGTTTGTTGATCAAAAATCCCCAATCTCTGACCATGAAAACCCCCACATACCAATTTTGAATAGAATCGGACCATAAACACAGAGATTATCGGCCATCTTGGAGCCGCCATTTTGATTTTATAAATTTTGAAGAAACATTCCTAATCTTCGACCATGAAAACCCCACATACCAATTTGAATCAAATTGGCTATAAACCTTTCCCCTTAATTTTTTTTTTATTCCATGAGCTGTCATATGAATTTTGACAAAAAATTCATAATCTTCGACTTCGAAAACCTCCACACACAAATATTTAATAGAATCGGACCATAATAACAAAACTCTTTCACCATTTTGGAGCCGCCATCTTGAATTCATAAATTTCGACAAAAAATTCATAATCACCAACCCCGAAAACCCTCACATACCAATTTTTGTATCGAATCGAACCATAATCACAAAACTTGTCCGCCATCTTGAATTTTTTTATTTTGACAGAAATTTCACATCCTCCGTTCCTGAAAACCCCCACATACCAATTTTACAATGATCACAAAACTTGTCCGTCATCTTGGAGACGTCATTTTGTTTTTTTTTTCAACCAAAATCTTATAATGCATTGTCACCGGAATTAGGATCACCTGCTGAATTTCAGCTCAATCGGATGTCAGCAAGTATTCCAAAAATGGATTACACATTTTGAACCGGAAAGAATGACAGCATATGAACGAAGCGAGTTAAATAAAAATGTGTAATAAAACATGGCAACAGCGCTGGATGCCGTATCGTGCTGAGTATGAAAGATATAATGCAAATTGGACGCAGTATCATACTTAATATGATAACAAATTATTCACCGGACGTGATAATGATATGATGGTGAAAGGACGCAATATTATATAGGAATACTTTTTTTTATTTTTGAAGTTTTGATAATCTGAAACCACTTTGAGTAGGATTTTTTTGTAGAACCGTATACTCTATCAGAATTGACTAGATAGCGTATTTCTGGTGGACCAGTAATACCTTCTAAAGGACGCAGTATTGTAGGCAATATATATATATATATATATATATATATATATATATATATATATATATATATATATATATATATATATATATATATATATATATATATATATATATATATATATATATATATATATATATATATATATATATATATATATATATATATATATATATATATATATATATATATATATATGTATATCCGTTATGGAGGTCGACTCGTCTGGGGGGCGTTTCAACGGTCTCTTTGGATACTATCATTCAGGTCTGAGATATGTGGGAAACGTTATGAATGCAATATGTGGAAGCCGCATTGGGGGCCCAATCATCAAAAATTACGGTTTTAGGTTAAGAATTTCATTGGAATCGTTTAATGATCTCGGTTGATTACTATGAAGCTCTGAGATATGTGAGGTTATTGTGTGTGGGGCTCAATCATTTGATATTGAAAGATATAACGGTTTTAGGTTAAGAATTTCAATATCGTTATGGAGGCCGAGGCCGACCCCGCCTGGAGGCGTTTAACGGTATTTGTAGCATGCCACTGATGTCTGACGCATTCATGGGGGACCTGGGTCACAACCATATATGAAAATAAAAAAAATATAACCGCTCAACGTTAACAAAGAAAAAATGTTCATCCGATTGCAGCCAGTCTCTCTATCAATACGTCAGTGTCGTTTGATATTTTTGAATATAGTTTTCGCGGCAAATGATTGCATCATAATTTGGACCTTGACTATGCAAAATATTTCCACGGTTCGAACGTGCCGATTCTAAGAATTCTCCATCTCCATTGTTTCTCGGAATTAGCTAACGGTTAAAAAACTCCAAGAATTGGATAATGGTGTCAGCAAATTTCTCAGAAATCCAGATCTGACCAATAACACCTGAATAAACAATCAAATCCGTAAATTATGTCTCGTCACTGATTCTGAGAAATTGATTGCCTCTCAGTTTTATGTTTCTGTGAACGGTAATAATGGTATCATCATTCGAAATTTCATAGTAGAGCTTATCTCAGACATTTTACACAACCCAATTTCTTCATTTTTTTTTTCAATGTCAAAGAGGTTGGAATTTTAATTTTCCATTTTCGGCGGTTTAGTTCTTGTATTACTAACTAGATGGCATTACTATCGTTCAACATTACACCCTACCGATTTGTGTTTTGTTTGGGAAAAGCATCATTTTTTTTTCATCTTGTATTACTTGGAATATGGAAGCGCTCGTGAAAAATTATTTAAGTCTTTTGCCCTGTTCCATTGGTTCATTATTGTTGCGGATGTCAAAAAGATAAGATGTATTTTTTCAGAGCATTTGAGTGTGTTCAAGAAATATCACAAAATGTATGTTTCCTATACATGTACAGGATGTTGGAGATCGTTATGTTATTTCATTGAAAATTATCTCAGATGAGGATATAGAAAAACCAAAATGCAGCGCTGTGACATATGTCAACGTATCACATTATGGATGATAAATGAAGAATAATCATTATGGAAATTATTGTTAAAATATAGAAGAGAGTAAATGTTATAGAGTGTACTTTTTCAAATTAACCCAACCCAACCAATTTTTTGCGTCCAATGCTATCAAACAAAAGAATAAGTTCTGCAAACGTTGAGAACGTCTATGGTGCGGTGAACCCCTTTGGAAAAACGAAAAAAAAAACATAGTTGATATAGATGAACATGCATCAATGTATATGAGTCCAGAGGTTTACTTGGAGTATCCCCAATATCTTCACGATTATTGATCAATCTACTTGGTTAAAACCATATGTGGATCTTAATACGGAATTGCAGTTCAGCCTTTGAAGCGTCATTTGGAGGGGGTTGGAGGGGTCAGAGGGGGTTCCTATAAACATGATTGATGTGGCAGCGAGTGCCAGTTACAGTTCAGACGTTGAAGTGTAAACATGTCCACGCTGATACCTGATCCCGACTGTTATGGTATCCATCTGAATGGATCAAAGTATTGCATTGGCAGAGAAGCCATAGTGATTGAAGGAGGATCATTGAGACTCGGCAGATAAACTTTTGAAATAACTGATGGGTTAAAAGAACTTCTAACCAAAAAGCAGCCCTTGAATTTCATCAATGAAGACTTCTCAAACTATAAGACGATTCTGATGCTCAGCAATGATCACAAATTGCCGAACGGAAATATCAATGCCAATGAGTCATGGAAATACAAGAATATAATTTCCAAATTGTTTCCACTCAAGAGGAAATGGAGTCCAAAGGAGGGTAAAGGAGTGAAGAAGGGTAAAGGACTAAAGAAGACAGCCACTCAAGTAGAAATGAATAACGATCACCCTGTAGATTCCGATCAGAACATGGGAATCGTTCAGCAAGAGCACACGCTTCCCATCGATAACTCTGACGTTTACGAAGTGGGGCATAGGGGCAGCGGTAGTGATGGAGGGGGAAGTAAACATGGCAGCCTATTGCCAAATTCCTTCCGAGCTGTTATCTGTGGTCCTAGCGGATCAGAAAAAACAAACCTTGTGATGTCATTGTTGGCGAATAACAATGGCCTCAAATTCACAAATATCTACGTCTATTCGAAATCCTCGTATCAGCCCAAGTATCAATTCCCCGAAGAAGCGCTGAGCAGTGTAGAAGATGTTGGCTATTTTCCGTACAGGGACAACGATGTAATCATCTCTATGGAAGATGCTCGATCTCACTCCATATTCATCTTTGACGATGTGGCCTGCGATGAACAGCAGAAAATTCGCGAATATTTCTCAATGTGCAGACACAAACATATCGATGCCATATATCTCTGTCAGACTTATTCGAAAGTACCCAAACAACTGATACGTGACAATTGCAATATGATTGCACTCTCCAAACAGGACGAAATCAACTTGCGTTACGTTTTTGATGAACACGTTTCCCCCGACATGACTTTCGAACAATTCAAAAAGCTATGTTCAGAATGTTGGTTTCAGAGCCAACACGATGCCTTCGTCATAGTCGATGACTTTGAGTTGAATAATGCTAGGTACCGCAAAAACTTTGACTTGTATATAGAAATATAGTGGTGTCAAGAGCAACAGAACAAAAAACATGGCAGAAATTTGTCGAGACATATGGAAAAAGTAGCTGTTCCTGAAAATTGCAGAAATTCGTTGCACCTGGTTCTGAAATTCGTAAATTGCTCCAGAAGAACAATATTATATGTATTTAGATATTTTCCATCAGAACAAGAATTGTAAATGATTTATGTTTTGAATAAAGAATGTATGTATGTATGTATAATAATATTGAATTTTATTTTTCTACCCTTTTTTTTTAATTTTTCCAGGTACAATGAGAAAACTACAGTTCTGGTCATAATGTGACATCACTGAGAGATTCCAAATAAGTTTTCAACTAGATGTTCAACTTATTCTGGAATTTGACGTCTGTCAAGTATTTTCTGTGGAATGCTCCCTCCAATGAAGTAATATATAATACCTTTTTTATTTTATTTACTCACTTACCTATTTCGTATTCAGAATGTCTGAAGGCAGACACTCTTCTTTTGGTTCGTAGCCATCAAATTCATTCAAATTATATCTATTTTTGTCTTTATCATTCATTTCATAATAAAATATCTGAAGGCAGGCACTCTTCTTTTGGTTCGAAACCATCGAACTCATCCAAATTGTTCCTATTTTTGTCTTCATCACTTTATTTCATAATGAGAAATATCTGGAGGCAGACACTCTTCTTTTGGTTCGAAACCACCGAATTCATCTAAATTATACCTATTTTTGTATTTATTACTCACTTTCGTATTCAAAATGTCTGAAGGCAGACACTCGGTTCAAAACTCTCGAATTCATACAAATTGATCTTTGCAATAGAACATTCGATATGTGAGACCCAACTCATACTTGATTGTTTGTTTTTTTTTTCTGAAATATATTTGAATACTCGAGCTATAGAACAATTTTCAATTCAAAATTATGTTCTTCTGAATCTAATGAAATATTTTGACTGGATTTTGGAGAAATACATGAAACTGGTTGCTGGGATGACGTCATTCAGGCTTTTTATGAATTTGTGTGATGTCAACCATTTCTCAGAATCGTGAACACATTCGTTTCCAACTTTTTCTTTGAATAATGATATGCAATTTTGATTCAATGCTTCATCTGTGATAAAATAAGTTTCTTCTATTTTTACTTGAAGTTAATGTAAGAGTAAGGTTAGAATCCCCACTCATTCAAATTTTGAGGTTGGGTTTCCTCCAAAAGTGAGGTTATGTCACTCACACAAAGAACGCTGATGTTCGAGTGTGAGACTGAATGATGTCATCGTCTTTTAACTTGTTCAGACAAGTTTAGACAAGTCTGAACTTGTCTGGACTGATCTCTCTATCCAATCCAGGAAAACATCGAATGAAGTGATGACACAGGGCTACTGACATCATTTCATCCAAAGTTTTTCTGTATAATAAATAATAATCAAAGTCGATAGACACCAATTTTATTGATACATATTTTTTTTTGAGTATGAACAATAGATTATATATGTGTATAGATATAATAATAATGATTATGATTGAACTGAAATCAATAATTAAAGATAAAAATAATTATGATAGAATTGATAATAATAATAATGAATGATAATAATGATATAAGGATAAAAATAATAATAATAATGAATATAATACAAAATTGGCTGATTTATTTGATATATACAATGGTTATGTGTGTGAGAGAGTGATGGAGAAAAAAAAACATTCATTTTTCGGTTATCGCGCTAACACAATTGATGGAAATTTGGAGAAAAAAAAAATTATCAAATACAAGTTGGATATAAGATGATGGTGGAGGTAGGCTATTCATCCATGATGCTATAATAGCCCCATGCGAGTTTATCGTTCGATCCGGAAATGAGTCTTCTTTTATCGTCGAACACACTTTTGTTTTGTTCGATACTAAAAACATTATGGGCATACGAACGGATGCATCGTTGACTAGTTGATTTTTCCTTCTGATCTCTAAGACAATCGACATTTTTCTTCGATGGAAATTTTATTTTCTAAAACATTGTATCGGACTCCTTTGGATTTTTTGACACATTTTTTGCCCTGAATTTTATAAGTGTATTATTTTGAACGGAGTCCGACGAAATCTGTCATGATGCACCCGTTCGCTTCATCTTTCATCAAACCTGGAATGTTCTTGTTTACCTGCGGAATACCGTACGAGTTTTCGCATGGGTAGTCGCTAGTATGGAATTTTCCCAAGTTTTCCACGATTCATTCTCTATATACATCATCGCATTCAATTTCATATATGAGAGAATATGTATCCGTGTACATCAACTCACACTGATTGGTCTCGAATTTTTTCAACATGAATTTATAATGAAAATCGTGAACGCAAATTTTGGAAATATCTAGAATAGCCATACCGATATAGGGAAGTTCATTGAATAGCAGTTCAGACTTGTTCATTTCGATCGCCATCAAGTTTTCATCGAAAATGGTTCGGTTGTGGAATTTCGGGTTACTTATCAGATTTTTCGCCACATATCTACCCTCCCATTCATTGACCATTTTCACCACTCTATGCTTCCTGATGTTCTCCATGGTTTTTCAGGAAATACTGTTTATGGCCAATTTATACTTATTTTTTCCGGAAGTGGGCGCGTAATTTTGTATTCAATTCAATGTAGGGCTGCAGCCATGCCGATTGTTAGAACTGCAACACCCTGTGAAAAAGGCAATTTTCTGAAGCTTGTTTCAATATGCGGTAATGTACAACATAGTTTTTTTTGTTGTGAAGGGTGGTCAGTAATCTAGGTAATTTTGAACCTGGAGGAGTTCGATGTTCCGCACGGAGTGGAAAATTTTTGTGTTCATCATGTATTCCTTCAGGGTATTCCAAATCGACTCAGAGGATATACCCTGTATCATAAGTATCCGACACCTCCAGAATGTGCAAAGAATCGAAATCTTCGATCCATTTGAAAACTCCAGAGGGTAAAAACTCCCTCATAGCCCATCCATAGAGGTTGTTTACATCCAGGTATAATAAATATTTGGAGGGTTGTTGAGGATCATACCTCTTTCCCATATATTCATTATAAGCTTGAGAGAATCGGTTACAATACTGACTTATATCGCCCCGAATCCCTTTTTCCACAAACAAAAGCATGTTGATATCTTTTATAATCTCCAGCTCACACTTTGTGTACTTTAACATACATCATCACGAATAGCCAGGCATGGTATAGTACCAAGCGGGGTTGAGTCCATGACCCAATTGTCGGAAATTTTCAAAGACTTCACATAGCAATGAAATATCGGTTTTCATGTATAAGTCAGAGTAGTCGCCCAGTGTTGCCAAATCAAACGATTGCCACACCTTATGGACATGTTGGTATTCATGCTGGGAGTGTCACAATCGTTCAGTTGATTGTGGAATTCATGGATATCTGGCAACGCTGTAATTTCGAGTTCTTCCATGGAATCCACGAAGTCGTAGGGGAATACTCCTTTGCACGTGATTAATGGAAATTGTTCATCGTTTAAATTTAGAAATTTGCGCTTCGTATTACAGAGATCTTCCACTCCGAGCGTGCGCACCAACTTATCCAGGCCTGCGTCCATGAATCGAAAAGAATCAATGAAACAGAATTTAATGTCTGTCTGTTCGTCGTATTGTGTGAAAGATATTTTTCTTTGTTTATTGGAAGGAGACTCACCCTGCATCGTTTCGCAATATCTCGAATAATGAAATGGCTATCATAGCCTCTAAGATTATGGAAAACAATAGGAATCACAAAGGATTTTTGGTAGTTGAGGTTATATGGGGCATTATGAGCCCAACCTCTGAATTCACCCCTGAAATGATTATGGTCGGCTACAATTTTTTGGTCTTTTTCAGGAGGTTTTGCGCATATATGACATGTGGTATGGGATTGACAGACATGGGGACGATTTTCAAAATTTTTCCTACAACGGATTGGGCTATGACTTTCAATTGTTCCGCGAACCATTCCATCGAATCCAAACCTCGATGGCTATCGTTATATGACATCATAATTGCATTTGAAATATACGCCTGCGCTATAGGGAATGTGTTTTTGGTATTTCGCCGTTTTGGACTTGGTTTCATCATCAATAAACGGTTCTATAATCGATTCAAAATCGGCATATATGACGAATGGGGTCATTTCTTTGTGTCCTTGAACTCGACATGGTCATATTTTGGGAAGGAAATTTTGTAATGATTAACTTTTTCACAATCAACAGCATGATTGTCTAATTTCTCCTGGCTACGAAAATAATTTGAACATCTATCACAAATGTAATATTTTGCCTTATGTTTACTGATTTGTGAGCTAACCAATTGGTAAAAGTCTTCAATCCAAGAAAAATGGAATTTAATGTCTGTCTGTTCGTCGTCATCGTCAATTTCTGGCGGTGCCTCGTAATCATTCAATTCAACTGAATAGTTATTTTGAATCATAAGTAGGTTGACATGTCGAGCCATTTTTTTTTGTTTCGTCGGTACAGTTGTGAAAAATGTATGTCCGTTGTCATCGTTATTTGCTGATGATTTAACCAATTCCGAAATATAAACATTCACCAGAATACCGTTGAGTTTTTCGAATTTTGAAATCTGACTGAGAGTTATGAGAAATACCAACCCCTCCATATTCAGTACGGTCGACCAATGAGGGTATTTTGATGTACGCTGTGCATGTTTTCCAACAGGATACAAAGCTGACACGAACGCCCATCCGAAACAATTATTGTCGTCGGTATTTCGCACGTTAATACAAACCTTTTTTGTAGCAATGGTTCGTGGAAGTCCGATTAAAGATGAACCCCCTTTGCCCAAAACTGATTGATTCATATTCACTTCTAAATTTACGATTTTTTGTAATGCCCACCCGCTTTCTTTCCCACAAAATCCCTCCAATTTATTACCCAATTTATCTACAACAAATTCCTCAAACCATCCCCGTGAATCTCTATCCCTATCAATCACTTCGTTTTCCGTATTGAGATATTTCAAATCGAGTTTTTCCTCATCCAAGCCCATTTTGACGAATTCCCCACAAAATCATGTATTAACCTTCAGCATGGGGAATTTTTTCAACATGTCATTGATTCTCCGTTCGAAAAGGCTGAAGACGTCTTTGTGAGCCAAATTTATGAATACCTGTACGAACTCGTTCCCGGAACGTCGACTTCAAATATTCCCAAATGACTCGGCTTTTTATATTTTTTCTGACAGCCAATCCCTGACCCTCCACCCCTGAATTTTTTATGAAATTACGATATGTTTTCAAATGGCCCAAATTTGTCACTTATTTCCTCAGTGGCCCAATGGAACTGTTGGCAGAAATTCTGATTCCCTTTGTACAAAGCCGAATACTACGTTTTCAATGTTTTAGCCGAGTTTCGCGTTCCATTGGACTGGATTTTTGTTCGAGAAGTTTTTGAACCTCCCTGTATCTGATAATCATCTCATCGCTGAAAGTGGCAATTTGTTCAAAATTCATGGTTATTTAAAAAAACGAGAAAAATGAATGCTTTTTCACAAACAAAATAGAGATAAATTTTTTCTCTCTCTCTTGATTTGATGAAATCGGATACAGCCGTTCCAGTTGTCGTCGTCGTCGTTGTGGCGGATGGTGATGGTGATGATGATGGATGGACTTTGATGAATTCAAAGACAGGTGTCTTCGTCGTGGATGGTTTTATGATCATTGAATAGTCTCGAGGTTTGAACTCGTAGACAGCTGAACAGCTCAGTTCGACGTCTCCCAAACTATGTATTGCGACAGCTCGACCAATTATGAAATTGT
Source organism: Gonioctena quinquepunctata (assembly GCA_018342105.1). Classification (NCBI taxonomy): domain Eukaryota; kingdom Metazoa; phylum Arthropoda; class Insecta; order Coleoptera; family Chrysomelidae; genus Gonioctena; species Gonioctena quinquepunctata. The sequence continues at coordinate 30,063 of JAFIRS010005272.1, forward strand.
ATGGATTGGCTGGGCCCCCAATAAACTAACTAGGAGAGAACGAAAAAGACACGTCTTGCTTTTACGAAGGTCAGAGTACAAATGACAATAGTCGTCGACGATCATTCAGTTATAGAAAAATTATCCTCACCACTTCCTACCGTCATCACTTCGATAATAATGAAAAAAACTCAACCTGAAATAATAATGAAATAATCGAATGTTAATGATAATACAATAATTGAATGTTATGAAAAAAAGATAAAAAATAGCGTACAGTCGGTAATGAAGAACACTTCAATTACTCACATGTTTTTCAGTCTGGAAACCCCAATAATCTGAGTAGGAGAGAACGACAGGGACACGTCTTACTCCTACGACGTTTGAAATGCAAATGACAATAGTCGTCCGTGTTCATTCAGTTATAGAAAAATTACCGCCACCACTTCCTGTCCTCTTCATTTCGATAATAATGAAAAAATCATCTCAACCAAAAATAATAACATAATGAAAAAAAAATCGAAGGTTATAGAAAGAATAATATAAATCAAATGATTGGAAATGGAACGCTAGAAATACTCACAGTTTACAGCTTGAGGAGACTCTGAGGAAAATATATTCTTTATCTGGTTTCCTCTCTCTGAACATAGATGTTCCTCTCACGACGGTCAAGACACAAATGACGTTGCACGTCCGCGATCATTCAGTTATAGAAGAATCACCCCCTCCACTTCCTATCCTCAACCGAAAATAATAATATATTATAAAATGATCGAATGTTGATAAAAATAAAATGTTATAAAAAAGAATGATATATATGGAATGATTGGTAATGTAACGCTAGAAATACTCACACTTTACAGCTTAAGGAGACTCTGAGGAAAATAAATTTTATAGTTGGTTCTCTCTCTAAACATAGATGTTACTTTCTCAACGGTCAATACACAAATGACTATACTCGTCTACGATCATTTAGTTATAGAAAAATTACTTTTCCCCACAACCACTCTATTCTGAGTCAATTGAATGGAATGTTATGTCTGTATGTTCGTCATGTTGTGTGAAAGGAATGAAAGAATGTTATCAACCGAAAATGAGGATGATGATAGGAATAATATTAATCTAATACTATATATATACATATATATATATATATATGGAATCTCACCTCGATTCTTCGATAAACTCGAAGACTGCTTGCTACCTCAGCCGTCGTGGATGGCTTAACGATTATTGAACAGACACTAGTCTTGAACTCGCATAGACTTTAGCAGCGTAGATGTTGATAAAGCTGCCTTTTCTATGTAGATAGAGCTCACCACGGTGTTAATCTCTGCAATATTTATTGATAATATATGAACAATACTCCAAAACTTAAAAAAATCATAGTTTTCTACCCCATATAGGGACATCTGGAAACAAATCAAAAATCACTCTGTATACAGAAAAAGTTGTAGTCAACAACCTTGATATACGAAAAGTTAGAAAAAATTCCGCCTGATTTGCTAAATAAGTTGAACAAAAAATTATTCCACCCAGTTCCCTCAACCTACATACAATTTTTTTTTTCATCCACCCCGTGAATTGAAAGGTTCAAAAAGTTCAAATTGCTCACCCCCGAAATATGAAAGAGTTTGAAACAATCCGTCCAATTCACGAAAAGTTTGAAAAAAAAATTAGCACGTGAAAAAAAAAATTTGGAAATATCCCAAAAAATATATGAGAAAGTTGGCAGAACAATTCGTCCAGTTCACGAAAAGTTAGAAAAAAAAACAGAAACCAACCATACTATCCCAAGCTCTGTCTTTGAGCACTTTATTAGGAAAAACTTTGAAAAAAAAACTCTGTCTATGAGAAATATTTGAATAACAAAATCTGCTCAGTTTAAATACATTTTTGAAAAAAAGAAAACAAGTTGATGAAAAAATAATCCCCGTAAACAAATAAAAAAACCCCAATTTAAAAAAAAAAAACACAGTGTCCTTTTAGCACACAAGAAAAAGGTTTTTGAAAAACAAGTATTCACTTGAAGCAAAATTTGGAAAATCAAATACAAAAATAAATCAAAATAAACTTAGGTTTTCAGATGTTTGGTTTAAAGATGCACACACAAACACACAGACACAGAGAGAGATTAGGATCACTGAATAGAACGATGCATGTTGTTCAGAGGATAGCAAAAGAATGAGCCTGACGTCTATAATCAGTCAAGTAAACCAATTCTCTACTGCGCCATTTAAAAACTGATGACTTAGCAGAATTCTTGGAACTGATGTAATATTGCGCAATATAATGCAATAATTATCGCTCTTGATGACGTCATATGCACTCACAAACAGATCTAAACCTGTTCATTGCTGTCCCAGTGGCCAGAATGGAAATTTCTAGAGGTGGATTTCCGACGAATTCATATTTGTTTCTGACAGTGAATACTCGGACAATACCTATAAATTTTTCATTTTGAAATAGAAAATTATTTTTTCGTTCAAGACGTTTGATATAAGAGTTTTTATATACATTTGAAATACAATTCCTTGATATATTCAATCAATCAATCATCAATTGTTTGGTTTGTATTTAGCGATATCTGCAAATGGAACTCGTGTATTATCTGATATTTATATAATAAGGAGATCCCAACTTCGAACGAAATTATTTGATATAGTCAGCTGATGTAAGGAAAGCGTAAGGTAGTCATTCATATCGTGCTTTGCAGCTCATAACTGAATGAAATTCACAATATCAAGCCACTTTATTATCTGTCTGTCTGTCTGTTCGTATATCTATAATAATAATAGTAAAGAGCAATACATTTCAGATTAACTTACCAATGAAATAGAAATTGAAACTTTGAACTAGCTCAGAATGGAAAAAATGAATATTAAGCCACTTTAGTGCCTATCTGTATGTCTGTTTTGTTTATCTATAATAAATAATAATAGTAAAGAGCAATACATTTCAGACTAACTTCCCCTAGAAAAAAAAATTTGAAACTTTGAACATAGCTCAGAACTGGATAATAATGCAATATAAACTCGATTTCTTGTCTGTATGTTTGTTCGTTTGTCTGTATTAATAATAAATAATAATAGTAAAGAGCAATACATTTCAGACTAACTTCCCTATGAGATAGAAATTCGAAACTTTGAACATAGATCAGAATGGAATGAAAATGTAATATTGAACCACTTCATTGCCTATCTGTATGTCTGTTCGTTTATCTTTAATAATAATAATAATAGTAAAGAGCAATACATTTCAGACTAACTTCCCGATGAGATAGAAATTTGAAACTTTGAACCTATGTTCAAAGTTTCAAATTTCTATCTCAGAACGGGATAATGATGCAATATTAACTTGGTTTCTTGTCTGTATTTTCGTTCGTTTGTCTGTATTAATAATAAATAATAATAGTAAAGCAATACATTTCAGACTAACTTCCCTATGAGATAGAAATTGAAACTTTGAATATAGCTCAGAATGGAATGAAAATGAATATAAATTGGCTTCTTGGATTGTCTGTTCGTTCGCCTATATCAATGATAAGTAATAGTAGTAAGAAGTAATACATTTCTGACTAACTTTCCGATGAGCTAGAGACTTGAAACTTCAAACAGAGCCCAGAACTGAGTGAACATGCAATATTAATTAGCTTTCTTGGAATTTTGTCTGTTAGTTCTTCTGTATTCATGATAATAATAGTAGTAAGAAGCAATAAATTTCAGAATAACTTCCCGATGAGCTAGAGACTTGAAACTTTGAACATATCTCCAGAACTAAATGAAAATACAATATCAATTCGTTCTTGTCGGGTCGACCCCATAATGGATATATATATATATATATATATATATATATATATATATATATATATATATATATATATGAAAGAGTGGAATATCGAGGGGACTGTTAAAAAAAAATGGAAGGAATTTAATGGACATAACCCTCAGAGAAGTGTTAACCGTAGACACGTGTTTCGGGCTCTCGGCCCTCATCAGTACGGTGGAGAAGTGCAAGGATGAACAACACTTGGTGGAAACGACAAATCAACGGAGTCAACAAACAGAAGCCAGCCGCTCATTTGTGGTTTCAGTCAGCAGACCCTGCATTCATATATATATATATATATATAAATATATATATATATATAAATATATATATATATATATATATATATATATATATATATATATACAACCTATATATTTTTTCTATGCATGATTGTGCCTCCTATGCGGCTTCCATACACATCGGTCAGATCTCCGTGGGAGACTCTCGATATCGATAAATACCCCAAGAGAGTCGGCCTCCATGACAGACATCTTGAAATTCCTAACCTTTACCCACCATATTCTTTTTTCTATACATGGTTGGGCCCCAAAACGACCTCCATAACGTTCCCAGCTGTCTCAGACCGTCGGAGCAGTCCCATACGTGGCCCCCAGACCCAATATTTTTTCTCACTCAACCTGCGACTGCCATATTTTGTTCTATATATGTTTGGGCCCCAAAATGGCCCCCATGACGTTTCCAGCTGTCTCAGGCAGTTGTAGCTGCCCCCGATAGAGCGTGTATAGCTAGACGGGTTCTGGCCTAGATGGAAGTGGGCCAGAACCCGCCTAGCATATCCACTACTGCTTCTATTTGAAATTCCCAGTTTTCATTATATTTATTCAAACATTCGATTCGCATGGTATTTCTACTCATTATTACCCACAATATATACTTAAGGTAGGACAAATAGTTACAGAGTAGTCCTAGGCCCCCAACCTCTTGTTTTTGATCAAACTCAATTCAGAAAACGACAGAATATGTGTGACATATATCAACTGTCAATTACTCTTTCATTCGTCAAAATTATGTATATGGTGAAGTAATAAATCTTGAATCTCAATTATCAATGTACAATATGTCATTTTCGGTACTTCTAATCTTATATTATAATGTTGTGTTCAACCCTGAAAAATTTGAACTTATTGAAATTTCCATGTTTCAAACTATTTTTGGGGATGTGATTGATTAAAAAATCCTTGTATGATTTATAATGAGATATTTTTTTAACATCATACTTTCGTTGAAATACTTTTCCGAATGATTGACAAACAAAAGCTTATTTAAACTGTAATTTCTAAAAAAAAAATTATTTTAAAAGTTCTTTCATATACTGTTGAATTTTTGTTTAATTTACATAATGTTTTCCATGATTCATCAAGAACAGTTTTTGGAACGTTAAATTCAGATATTTAATTTTTTCCAATGGTTATATAGGTACATGAAAATTCTATTATTTTTCAACTAGTTTTTGTGGTTTTCAAATATTTTTTTGTGCAAAGCGTTATAACGGTCAGACTACGTGAATTCTTGCACGATGATGTTGATCAGTCAAAAATACCCAAAGGAAGTCTCCATTACATTTTTTCTATGTCCATCATCAATCGAGACTTTTGATATCATTTACCTCGATAATTGATATAGATGTAATTCATACATTTTCCGGGTACTTATTTTTGACATCATTATCATTATTGTGCCTACATTTATTGATGAGGGGACAGGACAGGGTATGTACAGTCTGCCCATGCGTCGTTGGCATATATAGTATATAGATGTATACTTTGCCTTTAATTTGACTTTAAATATACAAAAGTGCAATTGAAGTTATTTCGATAAATAATGAACATATGAGAAATGTAATGAAGACATTGGATATTTCACCAATTCACATCTATCACATTATAATGATTCGAACAAAATCAGAAATAATAAAAATAAATGTTGATGTATATAAATATTTATAAATATTTGAAAAATTAAAATTATTGAGAAAATTACAATAATTTATCGAATTTTTCAACAATTTATAAAAATCATGATGAATATGAAAAGAAGGAATTAATCTTCCCATCATGTGAAGGAGATTAAAATTTTTTTTAAATTTTTAATTAAAATCACAACGATAAATAGAATTTTTGAATGAAAAATCAACATAAGGCTGTTATACTGTTTTTAAAGCCAAACAAATGAAAAAATAAGGAAGCTCCTGATAGTTATAATCAATAAAAAAAATCTGAATTTCTCAATGTCGATGATATTTACTCAAAATATTTTTTAAATTTTACACCCCTGTAAAGCGGTTGAAAAATGGATTTTTTTTATTTACTTTGATTTTAAGAGTTGAAAAAAAAAAACATTTCAATGAAAAAGAATACGAAGAAACAAAGTATGACATATCATATATTTCCATATGTGAGGTGTGTGACAAATCACATAAATGGTGGAAAAGGACGCCAGGCCAAAAAGTATTAAAATCCAACACAAAAATTCCCTAAATATCAACTGAGCCAGAATGGAAGGACAACCAGTATCATAGTTGGCCTCCTAACAGGGTACCGCAGACTTGAAAGAACATATGAACAACATCGGACTTGTAGAGGAAACCCTATGTAGGTTCCTCCAGGAAAATGAAGAAATCTCAGTGCACGTACTGTGAAGGCATATCAAGGCTGAGGTTAACAATGCTAGGGGAGACAAAAACACAACCCGCCAAATACATGGATAGAACCTGTGGAGTCTACAGAGGAGGACGGGACTGATCAAGGAACTCTAACAACGTGACAACTAACAAAATAGATATGAAAATGTGGAGAGACTCCTAGTCCACAAGCCGCAAACAGCCAATCTAATCTGATCTAGGTCAGGTATTAACGTCAAATTTAAAAAAAAGTGCCAGGTGCAAACAAATTAACAAAATTTGAAAAGATAGTCGACAACTTTTGAAATTTGGTAGAAATATCACAACACATATTGAACAGAAGTTTCCGTTTGTTTTTGTCAACGAATTCGGCGTATTTGAAAAATCCCACAAAAACCCGCTTGAGGGTTACACGCGGCGCTCGTAGCTCCTAAACTATGGTCGATAATTTTTTTATGGTATATTATTGTTATCGAGGCGTAAGCGATAGTGGTCAATGTATGTCATATTATAATTCGAAAATTTTGTTTTATTAGTAAACAATATTGCGAAAAAATTATTGGGGTCTGTTCATTTTCAGGAGCTTAATCGATTGAGATAAAAAAATGATCACTATACCTTAATTACGGTTGACTACACAGGGCATTTCACATTAGTCTGGGATCAATATAATATTTTGTGAATAAAATGCAGATGCAAATCCTTTAGACATAAATGTCATATTTCAGGCCCAAATATTCGTGCTAAATTCTACTTTCAACATCCAACGTGTATAATTGATATTGACAAGACTTGAGAAGCATATGGGATGCACCGCGGCTCATTTGCTATTCATCTGCTAGTACGAAATTGGAAAAAGTTGCGATATTCTCCATTTTAATGTTAGACTTCCACATAAGAAATATGATATTGCAGTTATTCTTCAAGCTCGATTTCTATTGTTTCTCTTTCGAAGTGCGCACGATGGTGTTGCATAGGTTCCATGGATATCATTCAAGATCCACATTGGAAACATGAGGAAAGCCGCAAACAGAATGTTGGGATTTATAAACAGACAAATGTCTAATTTTAACAATTTTTCTAACACACTTGTTGGGAGTAAATTGGAATTCATACAATATTCTATCTTGTACAGTACATCCTAGCCTATGAAATGCCGTTCTGGGAAAACTCAGCTCTCAAAATGATGTCCATCTGGACTGCACTACAAAGAACAATGTAGGAGAACATTGATACAGTCAGCCATACTGACTTCACCAACCCTTTATATTTATATAATGAACATGAATATAATGAAAAATAGAGGAAAGTGAAATATATTTTCTCTCGTTTTCTCTGAACGGTACTTTCTGCAAAATATGATGGAATCTGTGATTCCTCATAAGGCCCAATGTTGAATATATGAATTCACAAATGCAAATATATCTTCATGCTGGTTCTCTATAGCTCTTCAAAAATTCAATTGATATCTTTTCCTATCATAATCTACTTCTTTCATTGAATTCTGAGCAGTAACTCTAAAACAGCTCTCTAAATCAGCTCTACACAATCATCTCATTCGAAACGAATTCTACTCTAATAAGGAATTTTAACAATTTAAATGGATTTCTGAAACTCAATATTCACTAATCCTGATTAAACTATATATTCAAATTGTCTTTGTCCATATATAGATCATTACTTTTCTTTTTCACTAGTCTTATGAATTGAATTGAGAAACGAGTTTGAAATTTGGAAAATAGGCGAAAGAACCACTCGCAAAAAGCTCACAAAAAGACGATTGTTACATAAATTATCGATAAGGCACCTCAATAACAATCATTCATCAATTAATAATGTTCAGTATGAATCCTACGGTATTTCATATACCTTATACACAGTAGTTATTTTTTTTAAATTCTCAGTTCTTATTTTTTTTCACCCAATATATTGTTTTGTAGGCATTATTTGTTGATTTCCTCCAAATGACCTGTTTGAATGGAATGAATAGATACATATAATGTACTTGCAAACAAATTCAGTTCGTACGATCCATTCTCTATTGATACTACATTCATTGTAGTGGCACTTCAGTGCCATCGAATACCACCCTTGTATTCTTGAATTTTTCAAAACAAGTCTATAACTATAACAGGCTTCAAAACCAAGGCAAGTTGCGATATGGTAGACTAGATGAGCATGTTACAGGTATTGATTATATTGAATGTGTTTGGTCAGCACAAGCATAACTCTTACTTGAAGATTATCGGGGATTTCTTGAGAGTTGAAAATAAAAATGTTAGTGGTTCACTTTCTACGGATTTTATTCTTAGTAAAACCAGTAATAACTTCACAGGATAGTCTGATAATAGTATTTCTTCAAAACTATATGTTGATAAATTTTTTCGTATAGCTTCATCAGAGAAGTTGACCAATATGTTCGAAATAGGACCCTGGCATGGATTCCAGCTCACAAGGAACACCAAGGAAATGAAAAAGCTGACGAATTGGCCAGACAAGATTCGTCAATAGCATTCTGTGGCCCGGAACCCTTCTGCGGCATAGCAAAAGCATCGCTCAAAAAACAATCAGCAATTGGGTGGTTTGTGATTTCAGGTGAGGAAAATTCAAAGGAATTTCATAGGGATTCCATCAACATCAAATTGAAATGATTTTTCTTCAAAATCACCAGATTACTTCACAATGCGGAATGGGACGCTTCAGATTCTTCTATGAGGTATGTGGTTGAAAAAATTGAACCAAATGGAAAAATCTGCATTCCATTTTGAACAGATTAATTTCATAACAAACTTCAGCCAATCCAATCTCCTCCATTTATTTTCTGACTTTAAGTTTCATCCTAGAATTCTCAATTTGTCGAGTAATACTCTTACAGGAACCCATCTAAAGGTATTGAACTGTGAACTAAAATTAAACATAGGCAACTCACACCACAACGTTAGTACCAACTATCAACTGCTAGCCATTGAATGTGGAAAAATATTCGAGTCGAATAGTTTATTAGACAAAAACCTTCTACGTAGCAAGATATCCTCAGCTATGAACATAAATTCAAACTTCCACCCGAACCTCAACCGAAATAACAAACAAAGTGACAGAAATAATTTAAAAAAACATCAGACAAAAAATCAACTTACATGATTTGATTATCACCAAAGCTGCCAGGGCAATTGTCAAGTGATTCTCAACCGTATAGACTGTATCAACAAAGTCATAGATTCTGTTTCTCCAGAAACTTTAAACATTTTTGTATCTTATAATCACCAAATCAATTGGATAATTTGATATGCCGTTGAATCGTAAACCTAGCCACACGAACAATGTTATTTCCTTTCATTCATTCCACCCTGTCTGATACAAAATTTGGAGCTCTCAACTCGCTTTTTTTATGTCTTTTTTGTATTCCTATGAGCTAGGCCAATTCTACAGAAGAACTGAATATCTTAAGACGAATTGGCAATAACAATGGGTTTGCTATTGAAAAAGTTTATCATGTCCAGAAATTTACCAACAGTCAACTGGTTTCCCCACCTACATCGTAAATTTATGGTTCCAGTTCCTTTTTCGGTGAGATTTCCTTCGAAATAAAACATATTTTCAATAGATTTGACAACAATATATGCATATCATTCAACAACAACAGTTTAAAAAAACATTTAGTTAATACAAACGATAAAATTCCAATTTATGGAAAGTCCGGTGTTTATAGACTCTCCTGCTCTACACTATTCTGTACAGCTGGAATTCCTGAATATTTGTAACAAAGGTATGATCATGAACCTCAGCGAAAAAATTCGTATAAACATATATTGAAAAAATCCTGATCTAGAACTCTTAACTACCACATTCATTCTGATTGCCTCCCCATTCTCAGATCTCTAAACATTTGATGTTTGTCCACATTCTAGATTGCTCCTATATCAGCACATGTGGTTAGCATCAACACTTCGTGAATACCTATACTATTGTCTTTGCAGTTTCCCTGCTTCTACACATCTTCTCAGGTATCATTTCATGAAACTCTCTTCCATGTTTTTCGGCCACCCGCCGTGAGAGGGCGTTAAGGCTCCTTTGCAACCTTCCTTATAGGTGTCAAAGTTCATTGTTTATCACTGCTCCAACATAAAAGCCATCAAATGGCAACAATCTATCAACAATTGTTTGTATAATGTTATTGTGTTCAATGAAGTTTTGGGGTTCCTGTCCCCAATTTTGGAGCACATTTTTGTATCACACATTATAATGGATATCTAATATGAAGTATTTTCACTCTCTCCAAAGAGAATTTTGCGTAAGCAACATGGCATCTATCATTTTGCATATACTTTGAAGCCTCTTTTTAAAATCAATCACTAGGTGGAAATTAGAAATTGTGGAGACGACTTTTAATTTTCTTCCCACAAAATCACAAACTCAACTTCGAGAATGAACTATCTACTTTGTATGGAATCTGCAGGTCAAGCAACCTACAATACAATGAACTATTGATACAAAGGCAACGTTTTTCTTTGGACATTTGGTTCAACAACGAGTGGATCAGACATTGTGTTACTCCCAAATATATTTCACTTCGCTTCAACATCAACTACGCCTCTGCCCGCAAAGCAATAGACGTAGCACAGTAGACTTGGATGAGAGAAGGAGTATAATTTCTATATTCCAAACTAAACTCCAACAAGATCAAATTGGAATGGCTTTTTCTCAAAATAATCAGATTACTTCACGATGTGGAATAGGGCGCTTTGAATTTTCGTTTGAGGTGTGTGGTTGAGAACATTGGGAGAACCAAATTCAAAAAACTGCATTACAAATCAAACAGATCAATTTCAGAACAAACTTTAGTTAATCCAACCCCCTCCAAACAATTTTCTGACTTTCAATATCATCCTAGAGTACCAAATTTGTCGAAGATTTCTGAACACTCTAGACTAAAATATAACATAGGCAACTCACATCACAACGTTGGTATCAACTATCAAATGCTAACCATTGAATGTGAAAAAATAATCGTATTGAACAATGTATTAGGCAAACACCTTCTACGTAGCCAGATATCCTCATTTCAACCCCAACCGGAATAACGAACGAAGTGACAGAAATAATTTAAAAAACATTAAACAGGAATTAACTTATATAGTTTGAATACCACCGAAGCTGACGAGGGCAATTGTCTGAAATTTTTTCACAGGCTATTGAAAAAGTTTACCGACCCGTATCCAGAAATTTACTAACCGTCATTTGTTCTTCCCCCTTCACCGTCAAAATATGGTTCTATTTCCTTTTTCGGCAAAATTCCCTGACAACAGTTCATGCATATCATTCAACACCAACATTACAGTTGTTTAAAAAGACATTTAGTTAATATAAAAGAAAAAATTCCCATTTATATCCGGTGTATATAGACACCTATCTACACCCATCCTTCAGAATAAAAGTCAAAAAACATTTTTTTTTCTATATTCTGGTTCCCACGAAAAGGGATATCCTGTAATGTTCAGAGAACATCGTGGGAACCAAGGGAAAGAAGGTAGGAGTTGGTGTTCTTCTTAAATTTCTGGAGGTTGTATGCCTCGGGGAACACCTCCCTAGGCAATGAGTTCCAAAGCCTCGCTGTTCGTTGGATGAACGAGTCTTTGGAAAGTAATGTTCTGCAGGTCTCCAAAGTGACCACGAAGGGTGCTCGAGGACTGAACTTGAACGGGTAAATCCCGAAGAGACTGCCAAAGCAGAAACGATTGTTGATATTTCAGAAGAGCATCGCCCATGAAAATATCTATAAAATAGAGACAAATCGCCAACTTTTCTACGGTGTTCCAGACAAGTGAGCGAGTTTGTAAGCGAGGCATCACCGACGAGACGAATTGCCCTTTTTTGGACAGAATCCAATAGCCTCAGGATATGTTTAGGTGCCGCGCTCCAAATATGGGAACAGTATTCCAGGACAGGTCGGATCTGTGCCTTATAGATCATAAGCAGCTGAGTGGGGGTGAAATAGCTCTTGGCACGAAACAAAAACCAAGTTTTTGGGATGCACTTTTGGCAATGGACCTCACGTGATTTTCCCAGGAAAGGTTATTGCTGATAGTAATACCAAGCATCGATATGGATGACTTCAGTGGTATGGTTACTCCTGACAAAGTTATGTTAGGCACAGTGAGATCGGCTTTTCTAGAGAAAAGACATGCTTGTGTTTTGTTTGCATTGAATTCTACCAAGTTATTAGATCCCCACTCGAGAATTGTTGCTAAGTCCATATTTATATTATTAACATTTCTTCCTCGTTCATTTCTGGTTTCACGGACTGATATAGGGGCCCTGGAAGAGAAAGCGGTATGGAGTGTACTATCATCGGCAAAGCTGTGTACTGGACATGAAGTTGCTTTCAACAGGTCGTTGATGTGAAGTAGAAATAGTGTTGGTGCGAGAATAGATCCTTGCGGAACACCAGCATTTATGAGTAGAGTGTCAGATGAAGCTCCATCGACCACTACATGGAGAGACCTGTTTGAGAGAAAACTAGCAAGCAGAGAACACATCTGAGGGGGCAAGCCATAAGACGGAAGCTTGGCGAGGAGTCCCTGGTGCCAAACTCGATCGAACGCCTTGGAGATATCTAATGCCACAGCTAAAGTTTCTCCATACTTTTCAATAGATAGCTGCCATATATGTGAGACGTAAGCGAGCAGGTCACCAGTTGATCTCTGATGGCGGAAGCCATATTGCCTATCGTTGACAATTCCTGAGTCTTCCAGATATTTCATGAGCTCGATGTTGATGGCTCTTTCCATGACCTTTGAAATAATATATAGCAGTGCGATAGGTCTGTAGTTGCTAGGTAGGGCCTTTTTGCCTTTTTTAGGGACTGGCTGTACTCTTGCAATTTTCCAATTGGACGAAAATACCCCCAAATTGTAAGAGTGGTTGAACAACTTGCAAAGAACAGGTGTTAGTTCGGGGGCACATTTCTTGAGAACAATCGGTGGGATTCCGTCAGATCCTCAGGCTTTGTTGGTGTTGAGACCCAGCAAAATCTTTCTGATAGTACGTTGGCGAAAGGTGATCTCGGGCATGTGACTGTCAATAGGTGTAATGTTCGGGGGTTGTTTTCCCGATGAATCCAGAGTGGAATTTCCAGCAAATAGGTGCGCAAAGATATTGGCTTTTTCCTGGGCAGTCGTTGCTAGTGTTCCATCTTCTTTGGTTAGAGGAGGAAATGAGCTGGAAGTGAATTTTCTTCCCACAGCTTTGGCGAGAGACCAAAATGAACGGGATCCATTAGGACATTCAGCAAGTTTTGATCTTATTTTGGCATTGTGGGCATCTTTTGAGCATTCTATTGTCTCTTTGCATATGCCTCTAGCCTCGACATATGCTGCTCTGGTCTCAGGGCCCGGATTTTTCAGCCATCGATGGTATGCTGCCTGTTTGGAAGCCACAGCTCTAGAGCAGTTTCTGTTAAACCAGGTCTTATCGGATGATGTTCTTCTTTCGGTATTCGGTATATAAGTTTGCATCCCCAACATGATGATTTCAGAAATTGTCTCAGCACATCGTGTTGGATCTACTGAAGAGAAACAAACTCTCTTCCATGGAAATGCTGAGAAAAACATACGAAGACCTTCCCAGTCGGCCGAATTGTAATGCCACATGAGACGGGGTGGTATTGTGCAGCTCGATGGTTGATGGAAAGGGCATGTTGTGGAGATGAGGGTGTGATCAGAGTTTCCAAGTGGGGCACTAACTTCTATTCTATACGGGTCAGGATTGGTGGTGAGGAAAAGATCTAGTGTATTGGCAGACTGGTTGTTGACATTAGGGATGCGGGTTGGTAGCTCGACCAGTTGTTCTAGACCATGAGTGATGGCGAAGGCCTCGGCTTGACGACCCGCATCATCTGTTCTGTTAGAGAATTTGAGCCAGGCAGCGTTATGTACATTAAAGTCTCAGCTGTTGGATGGTTCTCCTGAATGTAGTCCAGTTTGAGTGATAAAAACTCAAAGAGGTCGTTATATGAAGGTTCATTAGGTGATAGGTAAAGGCAGCAGAGGAACTTAGTCAGTTTGGTATCAGATAGCTTGAACCACATCACATCAAAGTCTTTCGGTTCCAAACTCTCTTCACGCTTGCATGGAAGGTTAGCCTTAGCGTAGTGGCAGACTCCACCTTTGAACCTGAATCGAGAATGGAGTTCGTAACCAGGACAAAGCATATGGACCTTGTTGGTGGACGACTTTACTTGTGTTTCTGTTAGAGCCAGAATATCCGGTTTTTTCGTCTGTAGGTGATGGTGGACGTCATTGATGTTCTTGTTGAGTCCGCGGATGTTGCCAAAATTAATCTTTAATGTTGAGTCCCCTCGAGTACCTCTCGCCCGGAAATCCGAATGAAGAGGTATTTTGCTTCCGGAGTGTTTTACTCTAGGAGACTTCATCATGAAAAACTCATAGAAAAATTCCATAGAATTTCATGACAAAACCTTTGGAATTTGTTTTTGCCAATCATATTATTAATCAAAACCACACTTTTGATCCTGGATTTGTAACAAAGGCATGATCATGAACATTATGGAAATTTTACACCTGAGCAATTCTTTAAAAAATCCTGATCTAGTATCTCTTAACGACCAAATTCATTTTGATTGCTTCCCCTTCTTTAGATCCCTAAACATTCAATGTTTGTCCACCTTTTTGGTTGCCCCTATGATAGCACATGTAGTCAGCGCCAATACTTTGTGAATACCTACATTATTGTCTTCGCAGTTTCCCTGCTTCTACACATCTTCTCAGGTGTCATTTTATAAAGGTCCCTTAAATAGTTCTCAGCCACCTGCCGTGGGAGGGAGCTATGGCTCCTTTCCAACCTTCCTTATCGATGTCAAATTTCATTGTTATCACTGCTCCAACATGAAAGTCATCGAATGGCTACAATTCATCAACAATAATGGACTACCTCAGTCCCACGACACAAAAAGGAGGAGCTCACATACCTTTACATCGAAAATGCATGTTAAATATCCATAAGGAATTTTTATTTTTCAGTTTATCCGTGATTGTGCTATAAATAATGGTGGGTATACTAATATTTCGTTATAGTAAGGCCAAATTTTGGAATTTTCATCATATTTTGTAGAGAGGTAAGGATTATGAAATATTGATGGCTTATTTGAAAGAGTTGAGGTTATGTCATTATGTTGTGTTGATTGTTGTTCTGTTTTGCTTGAATACTTTGTTCAATTTTCAGAATTCTAGTTAAGAATGACTTCAAAACACGTTTTAAAACTAGCTTTCTAGCATCAAGCTGCCTGGAAAATGACAATAAAATAAAAAAATGGAGAAAAGGCATTGAAATCCAACCATTGCAAAAAAACTCAATTTGATGATTATCAGAGGAGAAATACATGCTAACATGAAAGATAAAATATATAAAGTAGAGGTAGACTCAATGGACTTTTTGAAGTCTACTTTTTTATAATATCATGTTGTAGATCACACTGAGTGAATCAGCTGATATCACCTCTGACACTTGTTCTTGTCCCAGGGGAATAAAACATTTTCATTAACTTCTGAGGGTTGGTCAAACAACTATGAAAGCGGTTAAAGACAATTTTACAAAAAAACAATTTACATTGCCACACTGGTTCTGTTTGGACATTACATATTCGTTACAGATAAAGAGTATACGTGGAATGCTTGAAAACAAAACAAAACAATGACATAACCTCAACTAGACAAGTGAAAAAGCCCATCACCAAAGAAAGCTGAACAGCTTCTCGAGTTGGACAAGAAAGACTTGAAACTGGTAACGGGACTGCAGGCGCCTTCTTTTTGGAAGTGGTACAAAATGTGGACCATTGCCACCTGAAAGGGTTAATGGTGATTTTCAATGAATTGGAGAAATTCAGTTAGTTGCTGAACCATTTCTCAACCCTTTAGGATTTTATCTAGCATAAGACCTACCAGAAAAATCATGGTTCTTCCCAAAATTTTGAAAGTTTGGATTTCAATCAGATGATATGTTTTCTTAGGCAAGAGAAAGTATTTTCCGACTGTACAGTCTATAATACAATCACAAGTGTGGATTATCCTGGTTGATGAATATATAGTCCGATCTAACAAGCACTGACTCATTATTCAACTAGATCACTTTTATCCTGGCAGGAGTTCACTAGCTAAAATTATATTTATCAAAACCAGAGATTTTTTAATTCTATTTTTTGAGTTGGAAAGTCTGTTACTAGGCTGAAGTTAGTGGTCCAATATAATATATTTTACATACAGAACTGAAGTTATATAGGTTGTATGTATATTAAAGTAGGGGAAATTCACTATGGTGATAACTTCTTCCTACAACTATTAACCTCTTGGAAGTTATTTATGTTGAAGAATAGAACAATCAATTGGAAGAAATTATCATTCCGAAAATGAAAATACAAACGATGGATGTGTAGCTTTTTTGTAATACATAACAGAGAGCAACATCTGATTGATATTTTGGAAATACTTCAATTCACAGGAATCTGAAAGTGGAAATGGAACTTCTTCATTCAAATGGTAGGATAATTTTTCACTCAGTTCATTTGATAAAGGATAAATTAGATAAAACCAGTATTTTCCAGAAATCATTCATTCTGGAGTGGCATCGTATTCACGATGAAAGAATATTGGAGACCTGTAGAATGCGATGCCATTCTTGAAACGAAGTAAAGAGTTATTTCTGGTGGAGTTGAAAAACATTATCCTTTGTTATAGTCATCCCTTTGGGATCTGAATTGAGACTAGATGAAAGAAACAAAATTTGATTCAACTAAGTGTGCGGTGTCTTGAGCAGGAATCGTTGTTGTTTTCTGTTCAACATATTTTTTGTTCAATTTCAAATTGAGTATGTTCCTTTTTCCAACGGATGTTCACTACTTCATCTAGATGATGAATAATATCAATAAATAATACTGATTCAAATAAATGTACATTCTCTTTAGTACAGTTTTTATAAACTCGGATGGTATCTGTATTCTGATGTATGGAATACTCAACAGAAATATGATCTATATCTACAGTATGGAGAAGAAGAAAGACAGCATGACTTAGTATTGGGCCAAAACATCACCATATACTGATAACATCTTGCACAACAGTTGATACCCCATCAAAAAAAAAATTAGAAATTTTTACGATAAGTCCTCAATAAGCCAGAAAAAATATATGAAAATTGTGTTATTTACCAAAAACTTTCGCGGTTCCCAAAATTTATACAAATTTAACAAACAGAAACTACAGTTTAAATAGGAAGAATGCCATACATAGATAAATTGTCCCAAAAAATCATGACTATTTACAAAAACTTTTGCATATAAAGATTGCTAAATATAACATTTTGAAAAAATCTAATATATTTTGAAAAATCAAAGACAAGACATAATAGATATAATAGAAACATCATCTACGTTCTTCCTTGTCTAGAATGTCAAAGTTGTTACGTGGGACGTACGTCACAGTGGCTAAAACAACGTATAACCCAACATAAGGGTGTCGTTTGGAAAAAAACTCATGCGCGGTGGTTGAACACTTACGAAAAAACCGGTCACCAATCTACAAAACCAGATTATTCCCATATCAATGAAAACAGGGAAACAACGGTTAATAATAAGTACGGGACAGCTGAGCAATATATATACTGCAGTATTTTGCAATCGATTAAGACTTATGTTGTTAATTTTTTTTTCTTCATGTTTTGTATAGTTTGTGGTTGCCCTTGTCTTCCGAGTTGTTACAAACGCCCTGTACCTGTATATATTGAAAATCGTCTTTAGAAATATCTCACGATGAAAAAAATTAATGACAACAATGATTGAGACGTGATCATTGCGTGCAGCGCACGTGATTGAAGAAAGTAGCGCTGCGAATGGTCCTCTGTTGGTCTTCTGAAGGCACGCTTTCGGTAGAGTTTCGAACAAGTACATACTTGCGATAATGCATATGCGTGTATGTTTTGAATGTTGACTTGATTCCTTTCCGTTGAGTGCAAGTTAATCGTTTGGTTGAGTGTTATAATTTGTTGAAGTTACGGGATCCGGCGGTTGATTTTTCCACTATTTCAATACACCAAAACTCGAATTGAGAGTGATTTCGAAAAAATGGTACTTTAGTGGTTATATCAAAAGTGATGGATATTTTGGTGTACCATTCGACATTTTTGTGTCAATATTGAAGAAACTCACAAGACCATTTTTTTTAAATATACAGCGACATCAGCATATATATATATATATATATATATATATATATATATATATAAATATGTGCTGTCTTGAATGGTATTATCGACTTAAGAACATATTTCATGGAAAGCCGCTCTACCATTTCTGAAACTCCACATTTTTGTATTTTGGATTTGGTCTTAATCTGCTTCTTTGGTACCACACTACCAGTTCCTACTATCGTTTGAGACACAGCCTCAAACAACGGGTATTTGCCTGCCACCTTACTGGATACCGTTCAACATGAAATCTCACTGCTTCATTAACCTTCACAAAGAGCTTCACCATAGGTAGAAAGTTAGAATATCGTGATATTGTCGTGAATTGGGGTTTGTTCACGACTAACTAGGTAGATTCTGACCCTCAATGATTGAAAACACTTTGTAAAAAAATATAGAAAAATATTTATCAAAACGACTACAGGAATTGAAGGAATTATACATGAAAAATTGAACAATGAATCCCTTCTAGTACCTAGTTATGAATTTCAAATGTATAGAGCAGATATGTTTTACTTAAATAAATAACTGTGGACTAATTAAAAAAACCATAAACTTCAAATTGATAATAGGGCTTATTAACCTTTCAAATCTCTAAGTGCCCCCATTTCCCAATCTAGCTTTGGACACGGCAGAAACCCAACATCGACTCCCCGATCAAACCATCAGACGCCACTTTTAAAACTCTTGTTTATGTTTGGCACTAATTCTTGTTTTTCAGAATAACAACATTGTGACCCACTTGAAAATTATACTGATTGTTTCACTCTACGGAGTGTTTGATACATTTTCGACAATACCCCCCTGTCCAAAATCGCGCGCCCCGAGCGATAATGTTTCAGAAAAACTGATGATTTGATACAGGTTTACAGGAACCATAAAAATGACTTTTCTTCAATGAAAAATATATATACATATCACAATACAATACAAAATTTGGTCCGTAACAGTTCGGTGTAGTAACTGGGCTCAAGTGGCTCCGACTTTACATGGTTTGGTTAACTCAGTTTGGGTTGACTTGGCTTGGACCAGGTTTGTATGGTTTGGCCTATTGGGTGGACTCAATGATGCTAGGCCTGGTTAGACTTGATCCAATTTGGCTTTACATGACTCTGACTGGCTGGAATTGGTATGGATCCACCTGACTGTACTCTGCATAGCTCAATTCAGTTGGAGTGGTCGGGGCAAGGCTGAGCCCGACCAGACATGGCATAGCTCTGCCTCATTGGGCTCGATATGGCTCATTTTGTCTAGAAGTGGGATAGTACAACGTAACATAACTAGGCTCTCCAAGACCTGGCTTGACTAGCTTGGTTACCATGTTTCCGTTCCATCTTCTCTGGACTTCTCTTGGAGTGGCACAAGGCTTACGACTCTCCAGCATTCCTTACAGGGGCAAATTATCTATAACAATAACAAAATTTCAAATTGTGAATATAATACTATCATCGGAATATACAAGATATACGAAAATTGTAAACCTCATTACTAACAAATTCTACAAACAAATTTCTGAAGCGTGCCACCCAAATTCCACATATAATCGTTATAACCATGTTTTCACAATAAATCGATTTGAAATGTCGATGGCATTCGTCATATCTTTTTTTATCCACTGCTTGTCTCTTCTCTATATTTTGAATAACAGTGTTATTTTCCACGGGAGCCACCAGATTTGCTTCTGTTGGTAGAACGGGCTGTCTTGCATGCACAAGAAAAAATGAGCCTGTTGTACTTTGGGGCTAAGTATTCATAGTTATTGAGCATGTGGAACATATTGATCCCAATCCTCTTGGTGAGTGGCTGTGAATATGCTCAAAATTGTTGAATTCATCCGTTCACAATTTCCATTACATTGTGGATGATACCCAGTTGTATGTTGCTTATGTATGCCCATGATTGGTAATAATTCTGCTATCATATCTGATCTGAAAACCTGACCTCTATCCGAAAGAATTTCCCTGGGACATCCATGATGGGCTATAATATTACCCAAAATGAACTTCGCGACGGTGTCTGCCTTTCCATCTGGAACTGCTGCAATTTCGACATATCTTGTTGCATAATCTGACGCTACAATTATTGTATTGTTTGAATGGTCCCAAAAGAGAGATGCCTATTTTCTGAAATGGTATCCCAACTGGAATTGGCTGTGAGAATTCCAAAGGTTTTCTATTTGTTTCACCTTTCCTTGCCTGACAATCTCGACAGCCCTTGATATATTTTTCCATGTCTTTTTGTTGTCCGTCCCAAAAATAGCGATGTCCTGCCAATGGTTCGCTGTGATTGGAAAATAGAATTTTGCCAATCAAATAGGTTTTCTAGTCCTTCCAGAGAAACATTCTTTTTATATAACACCCCATCGATTATTTAAAAAAAAATTTGCTCTCCTTCTCAAACTAATATTGACGTTTCTTCCATCCGGATTCTCCAGGGCTCCTATCAATTTCCCGATAGTTTCATCTTTCCTCTGTTCTTCAGCCATTTATTTTTTTGTCGTGAGAAAGGTAGGTATATCAAAAAATAAATTTTCTTCTTCCAATTTTGGTGCTGACACTGCATTTCTGGACAAACAGTCAGCATCTTTATGAGCCGACCCACTTTTGTAAATCACCTCGTGCTCAAACTCGTTCAGCCTAATGGCCCATCTGGCTCACCTTCCTCTAACATGTTCTGAATTCTTCAAAAAATACGAAACGTGGTGGTCGTTTGTAATCTTTACAGGTTTTCCATAAACGAAATGCCGAAAATAGGCCAAGCCCCAAATCACAGCTAAAGCTTCCAGTTCTGAAATTGTTTAGTTCTTCTCACTTTTCGTCAGTGTGCGGCTTCCATATGCAAGAGGGTGCATTTCTCCCTGGTATTCTTGCGATAATATGACTCCTAAATCTTCCCCGGTTATTTTCTAGATGTTAACATCGACAATTATTTTCTCTTGGGGTTCCAATCGACAATAACCCTTCGACTTCACTTTGGTTTCATGTTTCCCAGTTTCTAAGATAGCTGATAGTTTCTTTTTCATAGAATTATTATCAGTATTCACATCTTTATACTCCTTATTTTCAATATCAACTAGGCGGCTTATATCTTCATTCAACTTCTCGTAATTTCTTCTTCGGATTTCATTTTCAAAGCTTAATCTTCGTTGGTTCCATGACAGAGGATGTATTTTCTTGTTCGATTTTTCGTTCTACCTGTCCCCAATTGAAATTACTTCTGGCGTGCCTTTTTCCAAAACAATTTCTCCGTGATTCATTTCCTCTGGATGGTGCATTTACATCCATGCCTCCCTATGTTTTCAATTTGATTCGTATAATTTTGCCGCTTATTTCCATACCGTTTTGAAAACAAATTCGATTTGTTTTTTTCATATCCTACTTGACAAGGAATTGTTATTTGAAGACCCCTTACTTAAATTGACAATTTCCGTCTCCGAATTTATAACCGATTTATGCCTTCTCAAAAATTCCATTCCTAGAATTAGGTCACAAGGTAGGTGTTCGATAACTGAAGCTTCACAATACGTTGTCATTTAACCCAATTTCAAACTTATATTTGTAGTGCCCAAAACTGGTACTCTGAAACCCCCTGCTGTCTGTACATTTTGTAAATACCGTAATTTCTGAATATTTTCAACGCCCTGAGATGACCGCATGCCTTCAAGATGTTTCGTAAAAAATATTTTTTGTCTTTTGACATTATGGTAATGAATAATGAGAATTGTAAAACAGAGAAATGAACTAATGTTCAATTACCACACTGAAATGTTGAAAATAATAAATAACATCTCTTCAACCATGAGGTTGGAATAAAACTTTTGAGTTTTGATTCCAACCTCATTTTGAAGAGATTGTAACATGTGTTATTTATAAGTATTGAATGAATGTGGTTTTTTGTGGAGGAACAACGTTTCTTGACATGTTTTTTGGTTTTGGAAGGTTACCCAAAAAACATGTCAAGGAAGTGTTATTTATAATTTTTAACATATAAGTGTGTTACTCTGTTTTACAATTCTCATTATTTATTACCATAATGTCAAAAGACAAAAAATATTTTTTACTGAACATCGTGTCATCCATTCTCACCTGAGTTTTCCTTGATGATAGAATAAACCAATTCCGAAAGCTTGGACAAACTTACAAGAGTTTTCTTTTTGATATAGCTGCATTCCTCACTGGTAACTAGTTTATATCCTAACTAGTCAGCAAAGACTACCCTTTCATATATATATATATGTATATATATATATATATATATATATATATATATATATATATATATATATATATATATATATATATATAAAAAACTCCTAACTATATTTCGTGACAACAGATGATCTTGATGTCAAAGGATCCTCTTATTCACGTAGAAATCCATCACCAGGCGTCATGTGTTAGGGCGTCGCGACACCGACGCCAATTTTTCAAAATGTCATGCCAGATTTTTCAATGCTTTTTGCGATTCTGCATCAAATTCTCAATTCAGCTATAGCACACTCATAGTTTTCCTTGAATACTGTTGAGAAACAGCAACTTCATTGCATATTATAAAGAGGGCCATGAATAAGTGAAAATAAAGAGCGATTACACGAGTTTTATGATCAGTTATAATTGCATTGCCTGTTCAATTTTATTCAGTTGTGTGTTTCTGTGAAATCCAGACAATACAAACTAAAGTAAATGTTTCAAATTACCAAAAAATAATTTACTTTAACCAGAACTCTTTCAAAATGATGGTTATTGTTATATATACATTACCTAGTTTATTTATAACTATTGCTAGCTTCACCCTATATGGGTTGTAGATTGGAACATCGCGGTGTGTGACAGTCACGTATAATTCGATTTGACGGAATTGATTTGTAGAAACTTACCCGAAATATAGAATATAAAATAGGAAAGAGGGGTTATTTGAATTGAGTAACCAAAACATAACATTGGCGACGAGGATGGGATTCATTGTGCTCCAGCAATTTTTCAAAATTTAGTTGAACAAATATTCAATATTCCTGGGGTTGTATGTTTCTTAGATGATATACTTATCACGGGTAAAACAACCAAGGAGCATCTTGAAAGATTGAAAACAGTTTTGAGTCGCCTACGTGAATGTGGTTTGAAGGTTAGAAAAGATGAATGCTCTTTCTTCCAAGACTCAGTCATATACATGGGTCATAAAATAGATAAATATGGTCTACACACATCCGAAGAGAGGGTAATGGATATAAAAAGGGCTAAGGTGCCCGCTAATACCAAGGAACTGAAGTCATTTTTAGGAATGGTAAATTATTACGCCAATTTGTCCCCAATGCATCCACCATTTTACAACCATTATATTCTTTGTTGAGAAAAGAAACTAAATGGACTCGGAATTATATTCACCAACAAAGTTTCGATGCAATCAAAAACATTCTTTCTTCCGCAGATGTTTTGGCCCACTATGACCCTAAACGTACTGTGAAATTCACAGTTGATGCCTCCAGTGTTGGCCTTGGAGCAATTATCAGTCATATTTATGGGGATGGTTCAGAAAGACCAATAGCATATGGCTCGAGATTATTGAATCCCAGCGAACTTTCGTATTCTCAAATCGAGAAAGAAGCAGCTGCTATAATTTTTGGGGTCAAGAAATTTTTTGGTCGAAAGTTTATGCTTGTCACTGACCATAAACCGCTGCTCACAATTTTTGGAGATAAAAAAGGTTTGCCAATTTTCGCTGCCAATAGATTGCAACGGTGGGCACACATACTTTCAGCATTCAATTACGAAATAAGGTATATTAACTCAGCCAAAAATTGTGCGGATTCTCTCTCGAGATTACCTGCTGAAAATAGTTCAATGAATAATCCAAATAAAGCCTCTTATGTTTTTTATAAGGATAGTATAGATTGCATATCTTATATGAATTATATTGAAAATTCTGATTTCCCAATTGATGTTCAAACTATACAAAAACAGTCTGCGGTATATCCTATTATAGGAAAAATTATATTTTACACTGAACATGGATGGCCAGCTATTTGCCCTAGCAAAGAAATTACACCCTTCTTCGTAAGGAAAAATCAACTAGGGTGGGTGTTTAATGTGGGGATATAGACTGATAGTACCCACTAGGTCCAGAGATAATATTCTGAAAGAGCTGCATTCTTCACATTTAGGAATCGTAAAGATGAAATATCTAGCTCGGTCTTATGTTTGGTGGCCTCTAATTGATAAATAGATTGAACAAATAGCTCACAACTGCAATTCTTGCGCAGTTTTTTCAAATGCTCCCCCCATTTCATCATTATTAGTTTGGAATTGGCCAAGGAAGGCTTGGAGTAGATTGCACGCTGATTCCTTCGGTCCATGTCTCAATAAATATTTTTTAGTAGTTGAAGATGCATCATCCAAATGGATAGAGTGTTTTCGAGTAAATGATATGACTACAAACACTACAATAAAGATTTTACGTAAATTATTCTCATGTTTCGGAATACCGAACGAACTTTGTAATGCACCCACGTTCACATCCGATGAGTTTTCGAAATTTTTATCAAGTTTCGGTGTTAAACATTCAACGGGCGCCCCTTATCATCCTCAAACTAACGGTCAGGCAGAGTCAGCAGTTAAAATTATGAAAAGAGCTATTTTGAAAGGAAATGAAGATCACAGAGGCGATGTTGATTCGATTATTGATAATTTTCTTCTGCATTATCGCAATACGATTCATACAACTACTGGAGAAACTCCAGCAAAGCTATTAATAGGAAGACAGCTCCGTACTAAATTTGATCTGTTCTTACCTTCAACCGAAAACGAGGTTTTAAAAAATCAAAATTATCAAGAACGTTATAATCAGAAAAGTTACAATGCACACTTCAATCAAGGGGAAAAGGTGTGTGTTCGAGATTATCGAGCTAATAAGCCAATGTGGTGTTTGGGGGTCGTAAGTAATGTGCTTGGAAGAAGAACCTTTATGATCGGGGTAGATGGAGGACTCAAATGGAAACGCCACACGGATCAAATAAAAAAATGCAAGTCAACCTCTGTAACAAATGTTCAAACTGAAGAATCTATTTCAATGACTACGATGATGACTACGATGATGACTACGACGATCTACCTTGAACGAAAATGATTATAATAATAATGAACAAATCGCACCCTCCTTTGACAATAGTGTCGAACCCTCAAATAGTAGAGTATTGAGAAGACGCAGCCAATTGAGGCCACCAGAAAGGTTACAAATGAATTAAAAAGGTTGCTATTGTTTTAGGAGGGAAGGTGATATATATACATTACCTAGTTTATTTGTAACTATTGTTAGCTTTACCCTATATGGGTTGTATATTGGAACATCGCGGTGTGTGACAGTCACGTCAAGTGATTGACGTATATTCCGATTTGACGGAATTGTTTTGTAGAATCTCACCCGAAATATAAAATAGGAGAGAGAGGTTATTTAAATTGAGTAACCAAAACATAACAGTTATAATGAAAAAACTAAAGCGATAGAATTATTTAAGTAAGTGTTCGATCTGCCTTCCTTCACGTAGAATACACTTCAATAATATTTCACGATTCGTGACAGCTGAAAGCGTCGCTCGCGATATGGAAGCACACACATTTGTTATACTATTTTTCAAATAATTTACATTTTGTATACATATCTGGAATTTGACCTGGCCATGGTGTTGGACTCTTATTTCCAATTCATTTCTCTTCAAGAGTGTCATCTAAATATTGGGTAAATATTTTATTATTATGCGGAGGTGCCCCATATTGTTGAAACCTTCCATTCAATCGAGTTTGTATTGGTAAATTCTCCAAGAGATTTGGTAACACATTTTGGAGGAAAAGCAAGTACCTCTCTCCATTGAGAATTCCTTCGTAAAAATGAGGTCCTACAAATAACCATCAATGGTTCCGCACCAAACATTAACCCCCCACACAGACTGATATCTCGTTTCTTGAATTCAATGAGGGTTCACGTCAGACCAATAGTGACAGTAGGAGATTTAAGCCAGTTCTGGGTCTCCCCCCACCAATATGACGTCACGTGTGACCTTGAATGGTTGCAGGTGTGCAATGTGGTAAGTGTTTGACCTTGAGATTTGACTTTGAGATTTGTCATCAAGTTTTGACATTGGGTTTGGTTGACTTTGAGATTCGACTTCAGTTTTGACCTTGAGTTTGAGCTTGAGATTCATAACATTAAGTTTTGACTTTGAGATTTGACCTTGAGTTTTGATGTTGGAATTGTTTCGGCAACCTCAAGATTTGATCTTGATTTTTTTGTTTGACCTTGACTAAAGCTGTGGTGTAGGAATACATATTCTGTGTGGTCATGACCTTCATGAATCCTTACACTCTCCAAGCGAGGAGGGCGTTCATCCTGTGAGAGAGCTAAGAGTGAACTGCGAGTATTGATGAGTGCGCTGAATGTCAAGAGAATCCCCTCAAAATCCACACAGATTGCGCATCGCATCGGACTTGTTATAGGGCGGAGATATTTCATTGAAATATTCCAGGAGAAGAGTATTTCGAATCAGTGTCTCCTCCAGTGAGCTATTGAAAACAAGTTGCTGAAATGTATTCGTGTGATTGTGGTAAAGATTTCACTCGTAGTGATTATCTACGTCGGCATCAACGGGAAACTTGCCAGGGAGGTCCTTCAGTGAAACGAGTCAAATTGAACAATGGCGATGACTCACCACCTGCACCACTCTATACATGTAATTGTTGTAATGTGATAATCCCATATTGTCAAGTCAACTCTCACAATAGAACACTCGCACATAGGACGAATTCATGTGTTCACTTGGGTGGTGGTGTACACCTCATTAAAAATGCATTCAAATGTCGCATTTCTAGCTACAGTCTCTAGTGAGAATATGTATACTGAGTACACACCGTTTTTCAATGATATCAAGCACAAAGTACTCGAGCTATTGGAAAAAAATATCAAACTGCACAACTCCATTGAGGTCAACATGAAAGTGTTTGGAAGTTATATCATTCAAACCCAGGGATTGACAGACTTAAAATCATTCAATTCTCCCAATCGTTTAGCAGATCGATCAACTGATTTGAATGGATTATTCGATGCGTTTCGTGACATTATAATTGCCCAAAGTACGAAGTTTGAGGAGCGTGATTCAGGTTTGTAGTTATAATTTTTGCAAATGATGAAAGGTTTAATGAAAGTAATTTTTTCAGGATGGAGTTGCGAGAAAATTATGTTCCTTGAGGTGAACATAAACAAATACAGTCCACTCGGCGGATCATCATACATGAAACTTCCCGAATTCATTGAGAGAAGAAAAGGTGTCAACATAGAAAATGAAGACCAATGCTGCTTTGCATGGGCCGTGACATCTGCATTATTTCCCACAAACAATAAAGTGTCGGAGGTGTCATCCTATCCACATGAGACTGTCTTGAATGTAACAGGTATGGATTTTCCAGTAAAATTACGTGATATAAAAATGTTTGAGTATTTGAATGATATTTCAGTCTATGTTCATGGTTTGGAATCTCAGATTGAGAATAAGAGAGTCAAATATCAGGTGATTGGGCCCTTGCGATACTCTCAGAGAAAACTCAGAAGACATGTCAATTCATTGCTTATCGCAGATGAGGTGGAAAATAGTCATTATTGTTGGATGAAAGATTTTTCAAGATTGGTGTCAAGTCAAATTTCAGCTCATGAACAAAAAAAATATTTCTGTGATGGATGTTTATTGTACTTTTCGAATGAGCGAATACTGTTGCGTCACCAGATGCATGATTGTAATCATGTATGTACAACAGTACCGCAAACTGATTTCAGAATAAATGAATTTGGGAAAACGGTTGCCGGTAATACATTAATGTTTGAAAATTTCGAAAGACAAATGAATGTACCTTTTGTGGTATATGCAGATTTTCAATCGATTCTGAAGCCTATACAAACCACCGAACCGAATACCGAATTCGCGTACACGAATAGAACCTTCCAACACGAAGCTTATTCATTTGCTTATCTGCTTCCTTTGATGATAAATTAACAAAATTGTTTTCATATAGAGGTGCTGATGCGGCAAAGGTTTTCACAATGCAAATAGAAGAAGATTTAAGAAATATATATAATAATCATTTGAGGTATGTCAAATCAATGACTAAAGAAACCCCACAGGAGGAAAGAAATTTCATAATGCCAACACTTGTGGTATATGTGAAAAACATTTCACAGAAGGGGATGTTAGAGTCAGATACCACTGCCATCACGGGGAGAAAAAGATATCCAGCAGCGCACTCTGCCTGTAATTTGAATTCCAAAATACCAAATTTCATCCCCATTATATGCCATAATATGAGTGGTTATGATTGCCATATGTTCATTAAAGAATTGTATGAGAAGAAGGATAAGGTTGATGTTATTTCCCAAACTAAGGAAAAATACATTTCGTTTACAAAACATCTCTATACACATAGCTATCAAAGTAAAGAAGGAAAAATTAGGATTTTTTTTTGAAAATGAGATTTATAGATAGCTTTAAGTTCATGTCAAGTTCATTGGAAAAGTTGGGTGCAAATTTGAGTGGTAAGCAATGTGTAGAGATGTTAAAATGTTTTCCCGATAAAGAAACATTTAATTTAATGAGGCAGAAAGGTGTTTTGTGGACAACATCAATGAATTGGATCATCCTAATTTACCGACAAAAAATCAGTTTTACGACAATTTGAATGAGGAACATGTATCAGAGAAAGATTATATGAGAGCCGAACGTGTTTGGGAACTATTTGAGTGTAAGAGTCGTGGAGAATATTCGGATTTATATTTAAAATCTGATTGTTACTACTGTGTGATATTTTCGAGAATTTTAGACGGATTTGTTTAGATACATATGAGTTGGATCCAGCTCAATATTATACTGCACATGGATTATCTTGGGATGCAATGTTGGAATATACAAATATTGAACTTGAACTGCTAACTGACATTGATATGATGAAATTTTTCAAAAAAGGCATCCGTAGAGGTATTAGTCAATGTAGCGATTGGAAGCATATAGCAAATAATGAGTTTCTGCCTGATTTCGATCCCAATGAGCAATCATCATTCATTTCATATTTGGATGCTACAAATTTATATGGACATAGTATATCACAACCATTACCTACATCTGATTTCACTTGGCTGATTCGAGAAGAAATCATAAATTTAGACATTATGGCTGTGGCAGACAATGATCCATATGGATATGTCCTTGAAGTTGATATACATTATTCTCAAGAATTGCACGACAAACATTCAGACCTCCCTTTTGGTAGAAAGCATAGTGCCACCAAATTCCAAAAGCAAGATTCCAAAATTGATTTCAAATTTGAATGATAAGCGAAAGTATGTGGTTTATTATATGAACTTGAAACAGGCTGTCAATAATGGTTTGCTTGATATGCATACTCATAGAATCCTAAGATTCAAGCAGTCATGTTGGATGAAGCCTTACATCGATCTCAACACTCAAATGCGTGATAGATCTAATAATAAGTCTGAGAAAGATTCCTATAAGTTGATGAACAATGCAGTTTATGGCAAAACGATGGAAAACGTTGACAATAGGATCGATATGAGGCTCGTTACACATTGGCAGAATGCCCATAGGAGTATGGGAGCAGGCGCTCTGATTGCACGACCAAACTTCGAAAGTTGCACAATTTTCAGTAAAAATTTCGTTGCTATTCAAATGGGTAAAGTGAAAGTGTATTATGACAAACCACTGTATTTGGTATTATGTATTTTGGAATTATCCAAGATTTTTACTATGGATGTATAAAGAAAGAATTCGGTCAGGATGCTTCTCTGCTCTACACTGACACAGATTCTCTAATTTTGAAAGTAAATACCGATAATTTTTATGAGTTCATCAGCACCAATATAAATATATTTGACACATCTCATTACATTGAACATGATAAATTCGGCATACCTGTAACAAATTCAGTCTTGGGTAATTTCAAAGATGAGTTTCCCAATGATCCAATAATTAGTTTTTATGGTACAGGTGCTAAAGCATACTATGTACAATCTGTTGCAACAGGAGGAAAGGGAGCCAAAGGGGTGGAGAGATCTGTGATAATGAATCAATTGACATTGAAGGATTACAATAAAATGGTCCAGAATGGTGGTTTAGGAAGATGAACTCTTTCAGAAAGAAGAAGAAGAATCCCACTAGCACTATCATATGATGATGATAAAAGATTCATAATTCCCAATAAAACACAAACTCTCCCTTGGGGTCACAATGACATTGAGTTCAATCAGTGCGATCCCAATGAAACTATTCGTTTATGTAATAACATAGTTAAATCTTATTCTCAAGAATATGGCATTAATTCCGAAAGTAGATTGGATTATTTAATCGCATTATCGAGTGCAGAAATAACTGAATATCATTCGCAATACTCAAATTAACTGGAAAATGCATAGTTGAGTTGTTAAAATAATTAATATATATAGTATTGACATTAGTAATGAGAAAATAAAAGTATTGAGGCATGCATTTTGAATA